>WHPZ01585183.1:0-10107 GCA_016617965.1 Macrosiphum rosae
GTACCATTATCTAATGTCTGTTGTCATTTGCGGGGTGGGAAAAAAATTCAGGCCAGGTTAATAAATTTCCTCCAGGCCATTCAATATTTTCATCTCTTATTTATTTGTGTAATGTATTTTGTATTTAAATTTATATAGGTAAATAACAAATATAAGAAAAATAATAACAGTGGACTGTATAATTTTGTAACTTAAAACGATTCACTATAATTCTGTATTGAAATGTATAAAACGAATCTTTGTATACGACGTCACTCATGGCAACCATTTATTAACAATACGACGTCACTCGTGAGCCGTGGTAACTATTTATAAACAAAAATTTCCATCTGAAATCTCTAAATTCCCGTTTTAGCACCCCCCGGGGTTGTTCCTATCCCTTTTTTTAGTATTTGTTGTTATAGCATCCACAGAAATACATAATCTGTGAAAATTTCAACTTTCTAACTTTCTTGGTTCATGAGATACAGCTTGGCGACAGACGGACGGACAGCCGTACATTAAACTTTGTATAACAACAATTGTCTAAATAATAAAATTAATTTTATAATTTATAGGTTTTGAGTTCTCGAGTTTTTTTTATAAAAATAATACAATTACAAACGACTTTTAAATTTAAATATTATTTGTCATTTATTAGCAATAATGATAATTACCTATTTAATTTGTAATGCATTTTACGGTAATATATTATGATAAATAGTACATACTTGAGTACTCCACAGTAAAGCATGCCTTTTCCATAGACTTATATTTTTATCGTAACCTGCGGTAGCAAAAAGTTCGTCGTCGGGATGGACTGCTAATCCCCACAATTGTTTACTATGGCCAAATACTATCTGTAATAGTTATGTTTATAAATAATAACCATAATTTGACTGAATATTACTACTAAAGTCATACTCTATTAAATCTCCTTTGCATTGATCCTTCTAGAATATGATTTTTTATTGTGCCTACGTATATGTTACCGTCGTTTCTTCCTGGCCGTTGAGGGTATAGGCTTCTTACACCACCATAAACTTCAGTTAACTGTTAAAATAAAATACATTTTAAGTGAAATCGTCCTTTATTATCTAATCATAAACTCCGTACTTTTGTTTCAGTTATCTTGTTGTAATTTTGTAATGAATCCCAAGCTATGATTTTACGGTCTTTCTCACCCCCGGATAATAGAGTGCCTTCCGGTAGCATTATAAGAGCATTTATGCTTTTGTTATGTGCCTGGAAAAGCAACAGTAATGGGTGCTTAAGAAACACAAAACAATTTTACTATAGCTAACCTCGAATTCCATCCTGACATAATACGCGCCATCGCTGTCTACAGAGTAAATCGTAATAAATCCATCGCCATCCGCCGTAATTACGTCCCCTTCTTGTTCGAACTGTAAGCTCGTAACTACCGTCCTCGAAGGCTAATAATGAGAAAATTTGAAATGTAGGTTAAATAATTTGAAAAATAACTTTTAATATTATATTGTATTACTGCTTTTATAATATCAATTTTTTCGAAAAACCCATCCTTCCGTCTGGTCCAAAACGTCAAATGGCCTTTCCCATAAGTTATCATTAAATTGTCGTCTAAAGGATGAAAAGACGCACCCAGTATATCTTCAGTTTGCATTGTCTATAATTTTTAGATAAAAAATAAAATATTAAAAATAACAATTAATATTGTACTGTATACAATTCCCTAAAAATCAAATATGTTTAGTATTTTAGTTAAGATTAAAAAATAACAATTATATTAATATACTTACAGCAACTTTACCCAATAAATGTCCCCATTGCCATTGCCACACAGATAACATTTTCTCTCTTCCACAATCGACAGCTAATAAATAATTTCCTCCAGTCTAAAAATTATTTTATCTCTTATTTTGTATTTATATACACGTGTCACGTATATAGATTTTTCGCTCAGTTTGAACTTTATTATGTATTATTATAATTTCATATATATACTGGAAGGTGCATATATTTATGCTATTCACCAGTTCGGTGTTTATGGCCAGTTAAGAGTTATAGCTATATATTCATTATTATTATTATTATTATAATAATCATCAGTTCACAATTATTTAATATGTTATAGGTAATGTTCTCTCACACCTAGTCATAATTTGTCACTGACTGGTATAAACACACTTATGATAATTATAATTTAGATATGTTTTTATGATTAAAATGTTAAGAAATAATTGTAAAAGGCAAAGTGTATAGGAAATTTGACTTGGCAAAACGGCAGTAATTAATCTGTTTAATATTAGATGTAAGACTTCAATTGTAAATTAATTTGTAAACTAATTATATTATTAACACTATAATGTCTCTAGTGGGATGGAGTGGTCGAGCGGTCTAAGGCGTCGGTTGCGTTGCAGCCGTCGCTGGATCGATTCCCGGCCGCGGAAGGCATTTTTTTCGGGCAAGTCATGGTGTCCGTAGAACAAGTGCCGCCATCCCCCACCCGGGCTTGGCAGATACCTACGGGTGCCCAAATCGAAAATTCTGCCAAAACACACACGTGTTAACAAATCTATAGTACCCCCCTCCAGTACCACAGGCTAATGCCCTAAGTTGTCGAAGCCTCAACCCTAATAAAAAAAAAATAAAAAAAATTTAACGTCTCTAATATAGCCGGGTATTTTGATCATTGTATTTTTTACTTTATTTTTTTCTTATTATAATAAATTATACAAGCATTATAAATTATAACATACGAGTTGTGAAAATGCTAATGCACTGACTCCTTCTTCAAATTCGCCATTGCCAACTATGTACAGAGTATACAGAGTTTCAGGACTCCAGATCCTAATGTGAGCCTGTGTTTTTCGTGTTCTACCAGCTTTTTGAGCCGAAGCAACCATTTCCTTGGAAGGATGTATGTCCATACTGTAACAAAATTAAAAATTTAACTGATGGAATATAATATTTAAATAATTATTTTTTAGATACTCCATGGTTTTTAGTACCATTGAATATCTTCAGTGTGTCCAATATAATGCCTTTGTGATTCTTCATCCCTATCATAAAGCACGGCCACAGCCGCGACGTAATACAAAAGTTCTCCGGTAGGCAATACCCACAAGTTCCTTCTCGTATCGACGCCTCGATAACCGTAACTATTCAATGTCCGAAGTGAAGGAAAATTAAAATTTATTTATTTATTTAATACTTATATACAATATGATAATAGGTATCAACTATGTTTTAATTAAATATTAGCCACAGCTTCAGTTAAATCAGTACTCCAAATAACTAATTATGGTACTAGCAAAGAGTTTTCACTTGATTTTCAAACAAAAATATAGGATACGGCCAATATTATGTATAAAATAATATTGCAAAAGTAATTGACATCGGATCAATGTTAAAATCCTATATTGATAATTAAAATATGATAACTAATTAAATCATGACGTTTCAGTAAATCTTGCGATTTTCAAATAACTATCGAACGTAATCATAAAAACATTATTAGGTGCATGGAAATAATTGTAATTTTTCACACATTTGAAATTGTTTTTACCTTAATGGCGTATTATTAATTGATATTCTTAAAACTTAATTTTAATTTTGTACCCCTCGACTTCACATGAATTTATAAAAGGATACACCCAATTTAAAGTTAATCTTTTATCTGGAGGTGAATCATCTGAGGGAGAATGGACCATTGGAGGAAAAAATGTTTTTCTTGCTCCTCTTATCTGCACGCGTATTGGTTCTTCTTTCATCACGTCCAAAACTGTATAATCTTAAATTTATAAATTAATTGTCATTTTATTAGGAAATTACTGTATTAGGTTAGTTTGTTAACAAAATGTTTACCTGGAGGAACTTTAACAATATCTGTATCGGCTGCGTATAGTGCACGAGGTCGGCTTTTGCTTCTTGCTCTCCTTTGTTTCTCCGCCTTTGTAGGAACTGTATTTATAATCGGTTCAACCGCTAATGCCCCTCTGGATCGTGATCTTCTGAATGGCGGTGATAGTACACGTGACTCAGACGTAATGTAAAATGTGTCAACGTCCGAAAATTCATTTCTCAGTTGTGAAAAACTACGAACCTAAATAATTATTTCCATTAAAACAAATGTTTCAACAGAACAGTAACTATTTATTACTTCTTGATTAGACACGGTTAACATGCGTTTAGCATTGTTCATTTTGAGCACATGTCCTAAATCCTCAATGACCTCTTCGAAAGGTTGGGTGGTTCGTAAATTAAGTAGAACTCGACACTAAAGTGTTAACATGTAAGATACATAAAAAAATTAGTTTTAGGAATATATATTTTAGGTATTTTGAATATGGAAAAATATCAGTGCTAGTTGGTTATTTGTAATAATTTAAATGTTAAAAAAAAATATATTATTATTATAACAAATGCAGAACTGTATTATTGCTATTATTAAAAGATGATTTATTTTCGCATTTAAAATAAACCAGTAAATTCCTTCAATTTATTACCGTATTTGTTTTAATAGAAAATGTCAAACATTCCGAGAAACGTTTCATGTTGTGTTTTGCACTAATGATAACAATAGCCAAAATGCATATTTGCTAAATAAATTAAATTTTTAATCGATTTCAACATACGATGTTATTTATTTAGAGTTGTATCGAATTATTAATAAATAATTACTTATAAGTCATTAATTTCCACAAATGTTTAGGCAAAATTTGTGTTCAGTGATTGGGTTCGTAATATGTTTTATAAGTAGGTACTAGTTTTGTTTAACATACTTAAACATTTTAAAATAATATATGAAACTCTGGTGTGTTAACTTTATAATTCACGAAGACTTTAAAAATATGTATATTATTAATATTTTTTTTTTGTTGCTTACATTACGTCTCATACTATACGAATATTTAAAAATGAAAATATAAAATAATGTTGAAAGCTATACAAAAAATAGAAAATACTGTCTATGTTTTAGAGTCTAGACATATTCACACAAATATTATTATTATTTATTACCATAGTATTATTTACTATACCTGGATATTATATGTTTTCTTCATATTATATTTAATTTTTATGATATTATCATTGTTATTTTTCACAAATTACTAGCAGGCGTTCAAGTTATGCAAAACAGGTACATGCGTGCATAGGAGTTTTGTAATAATAATATATACAGTAGATGTTTACTGCAATAAAGCAGGGTAAAGTTCAATATCGTTGTATAGCTAATTATATTTTTTATCAAAATTATTTTCCAAGGTCACATGTTAACTCTGTATAACTTAAAAACTTGATATTAACTTTTATGTTATACAACTGGGACTTCGAATCGACCTATAACTTATTATTGCTAGTTAAAATTCTTCAAAATAAAAAAATATATTATATAATATTATAATGGTCGTATTACTCGTTTACCTATTATATTTTGATTAAATTAGTTTTAATTTTCTTATTTTTTTTTTTTTTTTGGTACTTATTTTTTTAACTAAACAGTTTTTATATAGTCATAGGTACGTAAGCTATTAGTTTTTATTTTTATGTTAAATATTCAGATGGTCAAGAGATTAATCTATATTGGTGAACAATCGTTTTTTTTTCAGTAAACTATATAAGGTGATGTACTGATATAATAAATTCTAGTAGTTTTCTAATTTTATCTTATTAAATTTATTAAATCACTAAAATTGAAATATGATATTATACAATGATATATACAATGATAAATTTAATTAAATACCTAATAAAAGGCTAATTTGAAATTTTCCATGCAAAATGTGTTTCATTATTTTTATATTATTAACATACAAAGGATGTTATTTTATTGTAATTTTTATACATTTAATTATCTTACTTATAATTTTTTATTGTTTTGCTAAGTATGTATGCAATTTAGAAAGATTAAAATAAATGTAATGTTTTTTTAAATTACATTTTTATTTTAATGATCTAAAAAATAAAAATGTACCTAGTAAAATGGAGTTTTAATATTATATAATTCTAACTATAATGGAACAATATTGTTTATAAGAATTTTATGTTTGAATAGTGCTAAATACTATTTTAGGATTGACAACGACTTAAGTACGCGTGTGTACCACTTTTAAAATTATTACTTTGAATTTAAAAGATAGGGTTTTTAATTCATTATAAATTTATTGATACTTACCTATACTTAGATTAAACCTTATTACATGATTATTTAAAATAAGATAGATATTTTTCAGGTTTATTTTAATACAATTTGTTAGTTTAAAGTTTTGACTATTAAAATTTATAACTAACACTCCATATAATATTAATAATTTAAATTATAATAATTCAGATAGTTGAACCTACCTAAAACATCTTTAAAATGTTGGCTTTTAAAATTTAAAACTATTATAATAAATATAGTTCTTACTAGAATGGTTTATTAAATGCAATGATTTGCTATTGCTATTTACTATATTTGTTATTGTTAGTTTAATTTAGGTTTTAAATATTTAATCATTTATTATCAACAACTAAAAATTATGATGAAGGACTTTGGACAAAATTAAATAATAACACTTATATAAAAATAATCATATTTTATAGAATTTAAATAATATTAAAATTTAACACTAACCTGTACTGTGTGATCGAAATTATTGATGATCCTTATAACTCTAGTTGTAGATGATTTAGTTATATTAAGTCCTGAAGTAGCTGAAGTCAACTCGTTAGCATCAACTACTGACTGCTTCCTACTCATAGACGATTGTCTCGACCAACCCGAACCAGCAGTCGGGGTAGTTGTAGAGTTCCAACCACCAGATTTCTTACCATAGTTGGCGTTCTACAATAAGTAAGTTAAAAAAATTACACATGTCACTTATATTTTAGTTACGCAATTTAACATCAAATAAAAAACTTAAATGTAAAAAAAACAGTTAATATCTTCAGTTAAGTGGACACAAATTGAAAAACAGTTTTTACTTTTTACATTACATTTCCAATAGATTGTTATTCGTTTTTATTTTACCAAAATCGTTTATCATGGCTATATCTAGATGATTTATCGAATCGGTAACAAAATTCTCTGGAGGCTAAGGTCCCCTCCCCAACCAAGAATAACCCTGCTCAATAAACCGAATATAGGTATTTAAGCATATAAACATTTTAAAACGATGTACTCCAAGGCTTTAGCCTTCCTGACCATTTTTTCTTTGCGTACCACTGCTAAGTACCTATATACGTGCATCGTAAATATTTTATCGTTAATGTGTGATAATTTAAAAAATACTCATCTTTAGAACTAAAGACTCTCGTCGTTAGTATTAGGTTATTAGGTACCATACATCACTAATATTATATTATGTATGAAAAGAAATATTGAAAAGTCGTGGTTTTGCGTAGTCGTACGATATACACGTACAACATTAAATAATATTATTTGTTCACAAACGATTACATACATCATTACATTGCGGTTCGGTGATAAATCTACAAGACGTTTCCATAACGCGATCGAGCCACCTTCTTTACTATAATATACTACCACGACAGCCGTCGTGGAAATTAAACGACCGTGAAATTGTCAGCATTTCGAACGGAAACTTCATCGTACACGTGTAGTTGTTGGTCGTCGTAATATTAACAATAAAAACAACATTGTTGCACGTATCGACGATACAGTCGCGGGCGCGTACGTTATCGTCGTCAGAAGAAAAATTAACGTATTTAAACTGTCCGTTTTCGATTATTAAACAGCGAAACGGTGCGTTGGTCTCGCGGCTAGTGCACGATTATAATTTAATATTTACTATAAAAGTAATACGTAAGAAAATAATTTTACAATCATATCGTCGTCGTAATAATATTATACCTGTTCGGCGTGCTCGGCGATTGACGAGTGCAACACGGTGAACGCGACTGCCATTCCATTGGTGTGCGAGAGGGCTGCGCCGGGCGGGAAATAAAAGTGCCCACGCCAATGACCTCGACGGGAAATATATATTACATATACGCAGGAGAGTTGTGTATATTGTATAATATATCACATAATTATTATCGTACGCGATATACGACTTACGGGTATTTGTGTGTGTGTGTGTGTGTGTGTGTAACGGACCGCGGGAAAGAAGTGATTACAAACGCGACTGTTGTAAAACTGAAATTGTGACGTACATCTTTATAATATTGTAATATCTTTTGTTGTCGTACTTGATAGATGTACGAAAAATACCACGACCGCCGGCGAGAAAACTCGGGAAAACGTTACCCACCACGCGTCGTATACCGAGGTCCGAATTTCGAGGTAACCGCTTCCGACAACGATGGAATAATATTGTTTGCGAAACTCAAACGGTATAACCGTAAGTAGGTATAATAATATTAAAGCCGTGGTATTTTCAGACGCTTCGCGGCGGCAGTGTCACGCGGAAGTTCGTCTTCGACTGCTTTGCGCGTAAATATTGCGACCCGCACCGCATTGCTATTTAATTTATATGTATGATAATATCGCGGTTTATAACAGACGGTCGGTCGCGTCAAGGTCTGGGGCGCGGTGGTCAAGACAACGTTTACGTTATTATATAATATATATACACGTGTACAGTGTACAATGTACGCGAATATACCTCGAGCCCTTGACCATCTTCGCTCGCGCCAATTTTACGACCGCAATTATACACAGCTCGCCGAACCGCTCGTCCAACCCCTATTATATAACCTCTCACCCGCCACCCACCTCACCCCCCAAAACAACCCTTTCCTCGATCCGAACCGTGAGGCGGTATTGGGGGTGAAGGCAGGATAGTACACCTACATCGGTGGTGTGTACCTGTTATACATAATATACGATAGATATATATATATATATATACTCGCCGCCTATATCGCCGCCGTTTGATAGCAATAATAACACCATACTTATTACTATTATTCTAATTATTATTTTCACCGACATGCAAACGCCGCGCCGTATATTTATTAAAATATGATTATTGCGTATTGTTTTTGCAAGGGTTCGTCGGCGGAGAGGTGCGCTTCCGGTCGTTGTCGCGTAGATATGATGTTTTTTGGCGTGGAGGGCCACACCGCCGCTAAAGGTATTAAAACACACACGCACGCTCTCACACACACATGCACACAAAGAATTAGTACAAAGAATAAGTTTTTTTTGCGGAAGGATACAGGGAAAAAAATACTGCAGTAATAAATCAGTCAAGCTATACTTCAGTCATATTATTATAATATACGCGCACATATAATGTACTCTCGACCTACTCTATAAAGTATACCTATAAGTAATGGTATCGGTATATATATTTATTAAGTTACTGCAATGAAGAAAAACGGACAACTTATATCATATTAATACACGTTAATTTTTTTCCGATACAATTTATATATTACTATTAGCGTTCAGTACGCCTTTTAAACATCAAAATTGTTCGAGTGCATCGTGTCTATATTGAATGGATTCGAAGTAGTGAAAATGAACGGGAGATCGTGGAAAATGGCCGTACGTCTGGCTTTAATAAAAGGAAAATATGTCAGGGTTCAAAATTATTTTATACGAAGTATCAATGAGTGTTGGTGTTGGACCATCGATAATAATATAATATAATATAATACTATATGGTATTAGCACATTGTAAATAATTATATAATACTTACAAATCTTATAGTGGTTTTAAGGCAATGAATATCTTTCCTAATAACACTATGTTTGTGAACAAAACGTTTTTGTTTAATTTCTAATTAATTAAGAAAACATTTTTTGCTTTAATATAAATTAATTATATAGTATTTTATCAATATATATTTATTTGTTACCATTTAAAAATGTCATAGATAAACCCGAGTTCTAAAAGATGACTTCTAAACACGCATTCAAGTACCTTAGAACTTAAAGGTAGTACAAATATGTCATTATGTGTAATATTAAGACCTGCTACCTAATAATTGGAGGCTGTTTCATATAACATTTTTAAAACCCATGATTGCACCAACAGACTATAAAAGACTTGAAGTATTAAGACAAGATAAAAAAAAATATTAGACAGACAATTATTCTGGTTAATCCACGTGACTTATTAAGACTAGATAGAAATATTTTCCCATCTCAAAATTCTATATAAAAACTTAACAAGTTATTGTCATTTTAAT
>WHPZ01585186.1:5575-37578 GCA_016617965.1 Macrosiphum rosae
TAAAATAAATTTGTAATCTAAACCTGATAGACAACTGATCAGTGATCACTGTCAATTCGTTGAGTTACAAAGACACGAGAAATTAATCGGTACACAATAATGATAAGATATTGCTTTGCAGTTATAATAGTTTAATTTCAACATGGTTTTACACCGATATAGGCATGGGAACTTTTGGTGTTAAAAATATTTTTAGAATGCGGAGTTACGGCGGGTTAATTTTTTCGACCGTGCGGAAATACGGTGCATGCGGAGCTACGGATTCACAAAATATTTTTATTCATGCGGAGCTGTGGTGCGTCCAAAATATGACCCTCACAGTATGGGATTGTGTAGCTGATCGAGAGTATGGTGCATCGTGGTTTAACAATAACCATACTTAAAGCGTTCGTTTTACCGAATCATTATGCACGTATCACAGGTATATAGATACACGTGCATTGACCACGTTACAATATTATAATATTCCATGACCAAATAAATCATAATGACACAACATTTAACAGAATTATTATAGTCGAACGTTGTTGCATTATATTTTATTTATTACAAATATAGATTCATGTCTAAAATATTATGTGTGTATACTGTGTACTTATATATTATTATATATGTATCTATTTGTATATATGTATACATGCATTTTGTATATAATATATGCATATATTACTATATTACTATATTATGTAATATCTATAGTACACTGTTTGGTATAACTATACTAGTGCATGGAAGTTAATTATCCGGCCCCAGTTCGTATTGTATATTTTGATTATCCTCTCGTTCTACCGTATACGTATTTCAAAATAGAACAATAATAATATTAATTTCCTGGGTAAAGCTCATATTACCAAAAGCAATATTATTCATGTTGTGACAAAATGCTATAAAATTAACAATCAGAGATTTGTTGATTTTTATTTCACCCGCAGTGTTCGAAAACTGTACTATGTTTACTGTTTATCGTTTATTTATGGATTATGTCTTCTGGATTAGATGACTACTTGTAGACGAAATAACGAAAACTATGTCTAAATTCATAATTTTTTTTTTTGTTTTTTTTTTTTTTATAATTATTTAATTGTTAAAAAAAATCAAGTTCAGTGTGAATACGTATAAGACTATAATACAACACATAATACATTAAGAGGCATAAAGAAATACTGTCAATGATGTATTGTTTAAAAATATATTTAAGAACTCCGGTATGTAGATCTCCTGTCATTAATGCATTCAATTTATCTAATGTTTCACACCATTGCAAATTTAAATTTAACATGATTTATATAAAACGATTTTGTTTGTCAGCTAGTATTTAATAAATAGTATGAGAAATGTTAGAAAACTAGTTTAAAAAACATAGTTTATACATGAAACAGTATTACCTACCATTAAATTATGATGGATAAAATAATTTTATTTTTGAACCTAAAAGAACCTATTTAATTTAAAAATTCCTGTTTGGTTTCGATATTTTATTTATTAATATAAAGGTTTCTGTTCCAGTTATATTACTTATTTTCTTAATATTTTATAGGTTCCGGTTCGAGAACCAGTTCTTTTAGGTTTGGTTCCAGTCCCTGGTATAATATACATCGACAGAGTGACATAATATATCGGTTCCATCCAAAAAGCTGTCACTTATTTTATATCTCTGGACAATTTCAGTATTATATTTTAATCAATGACTATAGTCTATAATATAATGATCTTAGTATCGTTAGGCTAATAATGCTCATGTTGGTTAGTTAACTAATATATCACCATATAAATTATATCAAATAATGACAATATCTTGATAAATATGTAATTTGTTATTTCTACCAAATCATAAAAAATAAAATTACTACTTAACTAAAGAAAAATTACAAAATATGAATCATCGTGGTAACAGTATTTACTATAGCCAACGTTTCAATAAAGATATAATTTATCATACATTTAATAAATAATTAGAAACAAAAATAAAGAAAAAAAATCAAAATATAACTGAATCATAATCGTAATGGCATTTACTAAATCAACTTTTAAAAATAGTTAGTCTACCAAATGTATATCAAAGAATATAAATAGTATTAAAGTTAACTTAAGGTTAATTGTATAGTATTATTATACAATATTATTAATTTATTAGTATTTACAAATTAATAATTAATATGATGTTATCAAATTTCCAATTTTTTCTAATACCTATATATACATAATACAGAGCTGGCTCATACTAAATTTGATTATTAAACGATTAACTGTTTTCAAAAAAACAATTTCAGTTATACAGTAAATTTATCTAAAAACCCGTTAAAACTAAAATCATACGAATAAAATATTATGTACCCAACATAATGCACATTGTTCATAGCATCAAATAATCTCGTGTATCGTCTCAGAATTATAACCTTAGTTAAATTTATAAATTTTGAGGTGTGCATAATAGTATATTGTACCTATTATGTACCTATTGCACCTACATAATAATATATTAAATATTTATAGTGAGGCTGTAAGAAAATAGCAACATAACGAACATTTATAATTATTTTGTCGCTCAAATTGTAGAATCTATTTTATTTTTCTGATCATAAAAGTTTTTATTGTTTTAGCTATGCATTGAAGGATCTATAAGAAGGAAATATATATGACGATAGGTAGTCAAATTGTTGGTTTATTATTAGAAAAAAATTAAATAAGAAAATGCTGTTGTCTTATCCAATTCAAATAACTGTAGTAGGTATATTATTATACTAACTTTGAGCGTTTAAGCTTCAGATTTTTGCGATACTGATTATTGAAATATAATAATATTGTATGTTATTTATTGTTGACACACACGTAATAATGGTTTATTATGGATCAAATAATAGATGAAATCTCACTATTTGATTGTGAATTCAATACTGTTGGCATTCAATACAAGTATGAAAACGGTAGTAAAGGATTGGCAAAATTATAAACTTCGAATGACCATTGTTCGGAAATATTCCTCTAGTCAATGCAATAATTGTTTCTAACGATAATGTGTGGGTCTATTGACAAAACTATTCCGGCATCTACGGGACTTTGGCAAAGATATATATGGACTGATAAATCTACGTGTCATTGTACGGTACAGAAGATCTAACTAGAATTAATTGTTTTCATTAAGTTTCACTATTGACTGAGTACTAACCTTAAATGGACTTATGACTCAATCATCAGGTTCGGAATCGAAAACCATTGGACGAGGTCGGACAATTTGTTCGTTTTATCGACTCGGAATTACCAATACAAAATGCATTTACAGTGCCGTATAAATTGAATTTCCTCAACATAAAGGACATCTTATACGTCATGACGAATGATTAAGAGAGCTACTGATGAAAACACGGATTAAGAACATTCTGATGTTTATTATGTAACGAAAAGGATTTTAACAATAATCTAATAATAATCACTATCTCGTTAAACTCAATTATGTACATCATTATAATATTATGTTGTTATTATAATTACATTATAGATTTTTTTATTTTTCTTAACCATCTGAAAATCTATAACAATATAATATATGTAGTTAATTGAAGAAAAAATCATTTTGAAAAATTACACGTTTAATTTTCAGCTGTTATTCCAGAAAAGCGATAGGATTCAAATTTAATTAAATGACGGATTAATGAGCCATAATTATACTATAAAATTGCAAACGAAACGTGTAGTCAATAATGAACGGATTAACATAATATTATATATATTTTTTTTTATTGGAAAATGTATAGTTTGTTACAGTTGTCTAGCCATGGTAATTGATCTATGATATTATGACGAATATATTAAAATTATCACAACAACTCAAAACTTTAAAATATATAAACAAATCAATTTACAATATACAAAAACCATGGACTGTATTTTAATGACTTCCATACAGGTCACGTTTTTAATATTTATAGTAATTGCGGAAATGTGCACGGACACGATCTGAGTGCCCAAACGTAATGCACCGAATTGGCCTGTAGATGTGAGACCACCAGATCATCAGAAATATTAGATCATGACAATTATAAGACAGTTATCGTGTTTGTCGCATCGAATACAAACGGGAGGTTTTATTTTCATTCCGTATAAACAATAAACTCAAAATAACGCGACGAACGGTGGGGGAGAAAGGATGATGCGGTGTTTCGTATTTTTTTTATTCCCCTCCCCCACCGCGGTTCGAGTACTTGAAATTGAAAAATGTCCGCATCGGATTCCTATACACTTTGTGCTATCGTCTACTAAACGGTGACTCGTGTAGCTCTCAAAATTGGCCCGACTTTATCAACGTGGCGGCGTTTCCTGCGCCTCGTTAAAGTAGTTGGAGGATATTTTTTTTCAAATGCCTACGATTTTTTTTCCTGTCCTACGAGCACGATGGTTAATAATTATAGGTAAGTAGTACACATCGTTTTAATCAGTCGGCCCGGAGGACGGGTTTCGTGTGATATAATTACGTGCAATTTTCAAAAACGGTAATGATTAGTACCTACCTAGTTACGCTTTTTTTTTTTTTTACGAAACAGTAAAGCCCTTTGATGTCAAATTAAATGATGTTAACACAGAAAAAAAAACATATTATACATTTAATACGATAATATTTACAACTATATTGATTATTTCATCTGCGAGTTCAGTTTATCCGTACTTACATTTAATCATTGTTCTATTTGTACTTATAATTTATGTAGGTGCCAGTGGTAAATTTATGACCAGAAAACAAAAATAAATGGGTGTCCTACCGAACGATGCACAGTAGCATAATATATGCAAGAGTTTAATCGAAAATATTTTATAAAAAATATTCTTTAAATATTTATTTGCAAGATTTTGTTCAGTATCTAAATGTGAAAGGTTCCTGACAAATGTAAAATGTCCTACACCATTCCAATATTCTTTTAACGAAATAAACGATAAACAAATTATAATCATAATGAGATTATAATATTATCACAAACCAGACAATATTTTTGAAAGAACGGGACATTTTTAAGAATAGTTATTCATATAGTGACATACTATTAAAAAATTTTAAAGTTTTTAAAACAATCAATTTTAAATTTTTTGCTTTTTAATGTCCTGGTTCACAAATTAATCTCTCGGTAAATAATTTGTTTATAAACGGCAATATCATATATCATTATAATATAAATGATACTACTGAATATCCGGTTAATAAATTATTCGAAAAATATATATTGTACGCTTGGTAAATGTTTTGAAAATTTAATCATTTTATTTATGACTTGATTTTTTAACCATTCTTATAATTTGATAGTTATTTTAGTTTTTAATACAATAACAAGGAATACATTTATATTTTGAAACTGATTGAATCATTGGTTTTTGTTAAGTGAATCAACAGCCAAACACTTAAATACAATTTAGGTCTTGGATCTAATAAACATATTATAGTGAAATATTTGTAATCACATCAAAAACAAAATTGGAAAATACACTGGATATTCATAAGAAAAATAGACTAATGTTAAAAACAAAAAAACATTTATATTATAGAATCTACATCTATAATATTAAATATATTATATTTAGTCCATGTCATAAAAACTCAAATCATTCCTTTAAATTAAACTAATATTTTCAAAATATTAGATCAGATCGAAAAAATTATATTATGACGTGTCAGAAAAGAAAAAAAAACAATAATTGTACTGCAATACATTACATATTATAAGTAATTTTTAAGATAAAATTATAAACCTAACCAACATGTTTCGTATCGATCGCTATCACTCCACCAGCGCAAAACACGTCCAACTACCTTAAATCGTTGGTAATAACTTTGTTGTAAGAATATATAGAAGAAATAATAATATTTTTCACATCGGTATTTGTGTGATAGAATTTGAATCGTGGAATCTACACAGAAAAAAACCTCGAAACACCCAAGTCTTGATATAGTAAATAAAACGAATACCTATATTATGGGTGCACGTAATATAATTTTAAAATGTTAAAAAATAACGTTTTGATTGGAAATCCCTCACGGTCACGCTTTTTTGCTCACTCAAAATTGATTATTAAATATTTTAAATGATTATAATATACAACTGTAATTGCGTTTTGTGCACAATATTCGTGCGTTTTGTCAGAAACGTAAGTGTATAATTTTTCAATTACGGACAAAACATAATATCATTATTATTATGCACGCAACAGCATAGGAATGGTTATATTTTAAATCGATACGCATACATCATCACGTTTCAAACATGTGTACATTATTACAGAAAATATGTGTGTTTTGAACATTTAGCAATATTATAATGTATTGTATTTTATAATAATATTACACTATAAGTCAAGAATTACCGTCAAAAACACGAATATAGGTCCTGCGTCGCAATACCATAATAATATAATAATATTTTTTTATAATTTTTCGAGTCCTATATGAGTCTTACAGGAGCATAATATTATTAATCAGTTGTAACGTGGCGTAAGGTCTTCCGTTTAGAAAAAATATATTAATTGCCTACAACAGTGTATTGTACGTTATTTAGAAGTTATCTTCAATCACATTATGTTTTCTTTTATTAATCATTTGAAAATATAATATTATGAAGACCGTAATATACTATTTGGACGGCGCGGTGTGTAGGCAATCTCGGTACACCAGTGCGCATTATGTGGATTTCGGACGATTACCTAAACTCTGTTGCAATTATCACGTCTTGTTGTTTATTTAAAATTGAAAAAAATATTTCATTACGATATTATAAAATACTATAATGCGTTCGTGATGAAACACAGGTCTACTATTTAAAATCAAAAAAGACGCCAACATCTGTTGGATTTAAAATGACTTGACAGTGGAATGAAAGTTTCAGCTTTGCCTAACAATGTTTAAGGGTTCGAATAATAAATCTATTATCCGGCTATAGGTTTATTTGTTAATTTGTTACATTAAGAAAGTTATATTAAATCCTATTTTAGTGATTTTATCAACTGACAAAAACGAAAACATATTAATATTTTATTCATTAAGAGGAATTATTATTTTTATTGTTTTTGTGTTTCGGAATGAGAGATAAATATTATGCAATACCCCGAAATACACGAAATCATATTATCGGAACCACCTCTGGTTTAAATAATAAACAACGTGCAACATTGTATTGGTGGTGGATAAGTAAAACTTAACTTTTTTTTTTGATAACTCTGCAAGAAAAAATACTTGGTGTAACTTACATTACGCTGTAAGAATACAACGTTAATATATAATAGACTGAAAAAAAATAGAAATCATACACTACAAAATGCATTGAAAAAAGCAATAGTGTAATGCGTTATAATTATACATAACATCTCATCATTTGAATAATTAATTTTTATTAGGTATTTCACCTTGGTTTTGTTTCACATCAGCATTGTTTAACAAATTATAAATAAATAATATATATTATTAATTTATTCACAGGCACATCATTGTTTAATTTCATCAGCGTGGGTTTCAAAAGAGTGTTCCCCGAATTTTCATTCCATTTCCAAATTCCAATTCCTTAAAAAAAATACATCTGGTACCTACACAACAATGAGCCACCAACATCATTTGGCATTTATTATTCATAATGACAATGTTATAATAGTATTTTATGTGTCGAAATAAATAAAAAATCAATAATATTCAGAAATGTTTATATATAATTAACAACCTGTTTAGAGACGTTTTATTTTTCAACGTAGGTATATATTTGTTACATATTTTATAAATTATTATTTATATTAACTTGCAAGTAAGACCTGTGTATTATACAATTGTGTGATATTTTAAGTATTGTTTTTACCTACATATACGTCAAAATCGAGGTCACAAATCATTTTTAAAGTTGATTACATGTTGGCATTCTAATATTTTCATAAATATAATATTTCTCGTTATAATATCTCGTGATCTGTTATTATAATTTTCTTTTGTAGAATAATGTTTTCTGTTACAGAATGATAATTTTCTTATTTATTATTACTTTTTTTATTTTAGTATTTTATTCTAAATCAGTATTCAACATTAAATATAATAGATATATAATTCACAAATGATTAGTACACACTAAGATTTGTATAATATAGACTGACCAAAATAGTGGTGGATGGTAGTCTAAGGACTAAATTCGACGTGGATACAATTTCTATATATGCATTATTTTGATAAATTTGATAATAATTTTGATGATCTTTGGTACATTTCATATTAGGAATGTCAATGCTATATGGAGGCAAACAATTAAATAAGTATAATATACCACATATATTGTGAGTTTGTATTTTATTGAATTTTTTTATAGTTGACTATATTTTGCAAGCCAATTTAAAAAGTGAATCACGTTAATATCTATTAAGAAATAATTAAAGCCTTAAATTACGTTATTTTTGTCTTCAGATATAGATAAAATAGTGTAACTATATATTGTAAAAAAATTTAAATCGTATTTTTCTATCTTAGTTATTATTAATTTTTTTCGTTTTGTGTTTCAAAACCCCGTATTTTTGCATACAAACAGGTACTTAAATACACTGAGTTGTACTAAAAGTTAGTAATGCCACTTGCACATAAAAATGATGAAGAATTTCATAAATTAAAAAAAAAAACAATCTGGGAGCATTAAGTTCAGGTTCTGCTGCCTTTGTATTTGTCAATTGAATTTACACTGTAAAGATTTCATTAAATATGAATGCAAAACACAATTATGATTAGTGATATATGTAAGTATCTGTTCCTAAGAACATTTTAAAAAGAAAAACAACTATTATAGTAGTTATTTCTTTTCTTTTTTTTATCTAGAGAGCTCCCAACCTGCTCTATCAGCTTGCCAACTGCCCTAGGTTTTGCAACAGACAATTTATTTTTGACCCTTTACTGTCAACATCACAACTTGAGGAACCCTGTATTAAAGGTTTATGCCTTACAAATAACAAGTTCATTAGACTTTGTCGATATTTTAGAAATAGTACAAAATCTTATTTAAATGTATTATAATAATATTATAATATGACGTTTAGAAAGTTTTGAATGTTCTGATATAAATATTTGGTGAACACTTCAAGTTTTTACAGTTATTCATTTAAACATTTTTTTTTTATTACATTTTTAGGTAATGATTAGGTATACCATAGTATTATTAAATATAATACATTTCAAGATTTAATTTTAATATTAATTATGAATCAAAACATCGTAGAACCAACACTTTCATCGCTCCACTCAGAATCTAAAATAAAAAAAATGTTTATCGATTAAAAGCCGAAAAAGGGTCGTATACATCGAGTATTCCTAATAGGAAATTCGCAAATACCTGTAGTGTTCTTTGCATGTTTGTATTTGTTTTTACAAACGTTTGCATTCCGTGTGATCTGGTAAAAATCGTTCAATTTTTCCTCCATAACATTGTTACAGTTACCCGAGGTAGGTACTATAACCAATCGGACCAAATCTTTTTTCTAGATTGTTTTTCATCGTTCTCGTAGACATTTATGTAAAAGAGAACGTTTATAGCACGTTTATAGGTAGAGTAAGGAAAAATGAAAACTTACAAACGGGTACATTGTATACAGCTATTTGAATAAAGTAATAATTTATATTCAAATGATTGCAATTTTTATAGCACAAATATTGTATTTGCGCATTATTTTTACACACCAATACTATTTGATGTGCATTACTTATAAGTATGAATACTGAAATAGGTCTATAATGGTTATTTTTTTTAATTGTAAAAAGTGCATTTAAAACAAACATACTATTATTATTTTAATCTTTAATAGAAACATGATATTTTTAATAACAACATTATTGTATATACTTTTTAGTAATCATTTTATGTATACTTTTTTGTACAAATATTCGATGAAATTAAAAAAAAATAAATGTTTCAATTCTTATTTTTACGTATTTATTTATAAAATATTATACAAGTACCTACATAATATTAACATTATGTTAATTATTTTTTTCACTATTAGTGAAAAAAGTTAGCTGAAAACAGTGAAAACCATTCTTAATTTATAGACAAGAATATTAAAAAAGTTGACTCTTTTAGAGTGCTCCAAAAACATGCTATATACCTATATTCTTTTATACGGTCTAATATAACCAATGAAAAAGAAATTTAAATCTTAGCAATTATATAGGTACTTATATAAGTGTATACATATGCGTAAAGCTGTGCTAATATTAAATGATGTTATTAATTAAAACACTATTCAACACATGTGTCATTTTATAAAAGGAGTTATTTTTTAAAGTTTTACCATGATTTAACGCGACGGAGTGGATCACATTGTCTGATTCGGTATCACAAATTAAATATAATGAACTTTCTACTGGAATGAACGATAAAAATATTACGTCAACAATGCTATGCTAATTTTTTTTTTAAATACCCTGTCAACCTACTTGGTATATGAACTAAATTAAAATCATAAATTAGTTTTAACTTTTTCCTCGAATTTATGTTAAGTGTATAGGAATTATTTGAAGGATTTAAGTTTTATTTTTAGGTATTATTTTGAATAAATAACTTTTTAGTTTTTCCTCTAGTTAAAAATATTCTAAAAACAAAAATACCTAATTAGTTATTGAGTTTCAGCTTATAAATATATTACAGTCCACAGAAAAAACTTACCAAAGTGACTATATATTTTATAGATAACGAAGAAGAGTTAAATATTATGGGTTGAATATAAATTTAGGTAATTAAGGTTGATAAAATATTATTCCAATAAATTAATAGATAGAAATGAGAGTCGTCGCCATGTGGGAAGTTGCATATAAGTGCCTAGTAAAGTTTGGTAATCCTCTTTTTTGTTTTTCAATACCTGCATTGTCTTGTGTGTTGAGTGTTCTATATATGTTGCTATATTATAATATCGGTATGTCTTTGTTATATTGAACGATTATTGATTTATTCGTATTAGTTATTGTTGTGTGGTGTCTATCTGTGATTAGGTGTGATTATAGATCGTTTGATATTAATTATTAGGGCATAATCTCTACGTATATACTTGAATTATTATGCATATTGTGATCTAAGTCTATAGGAATGTTAAATTCATTATATTGATTATCACTAAGAAATAACTTGATTATGTTTGATTTATAACATTCAAATATACAGTTAGGTATAGTTATATTATAATATACTTTTTTTTTGAAAAAATATTAATTTTTAACTATACAGTTGTTTAAAAAAAAAAAAAATTACAAACATAATATTAGTTTTTGGAATTATAAGTAGATGTCTTACGTTAAATAGATTCCCGGTATAACAATTGTAGACTATTTTATACTGCAATAGTAAAGTTGTAAACATTTTTAAACGACCACGTACAATATCAATTTCATATCTTGAAGTAAATTAATCATTATCAAACTATCTTATACAACTGCGTATCCTGGTGTTAGTGGTTTATGTATTTACAATATATGCAAGACGAAATATCCTTAAACAACTCTATTGTATACAGATCAATTCAGTTCGTTTCGGAACGAACCTCTGCTTTACACAAAATAAGCTTATACGCCGCCGATTACAAGCAACTATATATACTCACATTATACTGCACACGGATTGTGTATTCGTTTGATCCCCCAACGTGCCTGAATTGTCGGTGAATGTGTTTCCCATAAATTATGTATACGCATGCCAAAGTACACATTTTACAAATTCAATTAACTACGAATCATGTCCAAAATTGTAATATCTGCCGTTTACAATAATGAGGTTATGTACCTAGGTCACCTCGTACCTACTATACATTTTAACAGATTGTGGCGTGCCAGACTTTTGTTTACGGATTGATGTCCAATAATATGTATCAATAATACATGACATGAACCGAACAAGCGCCGCTTAAACTATTCGCCCAAACGCTATTAGTATCCTTTAATCCTTACCTATCCAATGCGATAGGTATCTTATACAGTTAAAATACAAGGTGCTATCCAGATGCCAACATATTATAAATCAAAATTGAACTGAGTTGTATGTGTACGTGTAAAATAATTATTTCATACACAATTAATTAATATTTAATTATTTTTATTAAAATTATACTTTGCTAATTTTATGTATACACTCTTGACAGTTAAAATGGCTTATTAAGTTACCTATTCATTTCGAATAACGTGCAACAAGCATTCTATAATTGGAAATTATAATTCTGTTGCCTTGCGTAAAGGACCCCCGTCTAAGTCAGCAGTTCACACACACAAAATAAAGACTCCCAGCTGAATCACAATATTAACATAATGAAAATCTATAACATTGAAGTCTTCTTCTTCCCAATTTCTACAGATGCTATGTAACATAAGCAAACGGCCCACAAGTGCTATGACGAAATCATTCTCTTTTAAACGAATGGGAGAAATTCACCCTGACCCATCCTCACCGATTTACTCTTATTGTGTTCAGCTTATAAGCATAATAAGGATTTCACCTAGCCTAACTCCCATGAAAAACAGTGATTGAGCTGAACGCATCTAACTTCACTCTATACAACGCAAGGTAGTAAGTATAGACCGCATCTAACTTGGGTTATAGATACAGTATCACAAGTAATTAACCTTTTAACGAACTTTAAACAATATCATTGACGTTAAGCCGAATTCGATCTGGCCGTTAAAGGTGCAATAACTTAATGCACGAATGAGGTATCCTATTAACAACAAACTGCGACAGTGGTCCTTCAAACTAATCGATGCCCCACACCAACAGTGAATACCAAAAACCTCAGAGGATTTTATCAGTGTGCAAACTATTGTTGTTATAACCGTTATCGTTCTCAAATCATAAATACATTCCATTTTATTTACCATTATGTTAACAATATTTTACCTAATTATTTTAACTCCATTATTATACCTATTAATTTATAAACTTATTATTTATTAATATAAATATGCACGCCATTATACAAGCCAAACGAACAAAACAATAAATTGTAATCAAACAAAAGTAGATAACCTACTACATTATAACATCAATAAGTTATGGGGGGACGAGGTGGCCGAGTGGTCTAACGCGTCGGCTGCGGCGCTGGCAGTCGCGGGTTCGATTCTCGACCACTGGGCGGCATTTTTCTCCGGGCAAGTCACGGTGTCCGGAAAACAAAAAAAAAAAGTTATATCGTTATAGGTACTACAGTAATTTTAAATATATCATGAAACATGTAGAATATGGTTAGTAGGTATACTTTTTTTAGGTTCTTTATAAAGACACTTAAATAATTTTAAATCAATATTTTTATTTTATTTATTAAACCAAGTTCAACTTTGTCCATTAGGTAATATTTATAAGGATGTACAAATTATAATACAAATAAACTTAAATACTAGTTGGAAACACATTAAGTGGGTAATCATGTTGAGAATATTAGTGGCGATGATGAAGTTGTTTGAGGAGTTGATCAATATTTAATAAAGGTACAACTCTGGATAATATTAGTTTCCCCCATAATAATATGAATATATGATACATACTCAAATATGTTGCAGTATAAATTTCAGAATACAGATGATATGAAACAAAATGTGGGAATCTTATACCCGCAAATAAGTTGTCTCCATCTTACGAAGGAATAACATATAAAATATATTTAACATTCAGAAGGATCTATTTTACATTTTAAATTTTAAAATGCTCATAACAAGCTTCAAAATTAAAAAAGCAGGTAAGTGGATGTCACTCCACTGTACAGTAGGTTATAAGTGCCTCAATGTATAATGGATTGTATAAGAAAAACGATTCTGACGGAAACGGTTTGTCAGTCTAGATATTTTATATTGTCATTAATTATTATATCATGTAAGTTGAATAATATTATTATATTATTATTTTTTATTCGTTTCTATGGTAATAAACAAAGCGTTAGACATTAAAATCCAATTTTTAATGGTTTTTCGTAATTTTTCAGTGGTTTTTAAAGTGGCATTAAATAACTATTGATAAAATCGAAAAATGACCTCTCTAAAGTACCATCTTGATCCAATTTGCTAAAATATAAGATACTATTATGTGGACATCGAAGGATTCCTTCTAGAAGAAATTTTGTATACAGGATATAAAAAAAAAAGAAAAACCACAAGCTTCCTCACTCCGTTTGGTATCTAAAAAAAAAAATATATTTTCAAAGTTTATTTAATATTACATTTCATTCTCACCTATAAATTTGATAATAGGTCAATTCACTATAGTATTAAAAATAACGTGTATAAAAAAATATTCTTCTCAGCGTAAAATTTGATATTTTATGAGGTTCATAAAATAGGCGGTTTAAAGTCACCTTTATGGGAAATACTGTATGTTACGTTGTACCTAATTGGTTTAAATAAAATACTTATAAAACAATTCAACATATTTCTTTACTCTTAAACTTATAAACATTTTAGTAATACTTTGAGGTACATTACTACTAAATTGAATAGTGAGCATGTTAACAAATTTAATGACACAACGATTTTTTTTTTAATTCGGTGCTACACAGTCACGCACGTGTTATAACACACTCGTCCAGAATAATATTATAATGTATTGCAAAGTCAACGAACAGCGGTAGTGTGCAATACGTATCCGCCATGTTGCCAAATCTGAAACGCATTAACATCCATGTGCTTGTATAATAATACTACTATTTACAATAATATAGGTTATATTGATGTTGTACGCAAAAATATTAACGAGTAGATTGAACGTCGGATTCCATTGACTGTAACGCATATTCGAGTGACTGTCCGCAATTATACTGTGGGTAGTGTGACAAATGCAACGAAATTATTTCATTTTAAACGTTTCAAATACGTTCTTGTACGGTTTTCCCATTTCCGAGCTGAAATCCAATTTTATTGAGGCTAAAGTGCACAGCACCATTATAGTACCATTATCACATTAATTTATGTAACCAGACTACGTTATATTATTATCATGTTCAACTGCAGTTGTTAGAACATTTTCACCTGACGCTTCGGTGTGTATCGATAGGTTATTTACATTATTTTTGATGCATAATTACCTACACATTATAATAGTATTGTTGAATTGTTATTTTGAAGCACTATTATTTTCACATTATAGATTAAAAATTAAAATTAAATAAAGATACGACTTTTCCAAGTAGGGGTGGATTGGCAATTTTTGGACTACCGGAAAATGTTAATAAGGGCCAATACAAGAATATTTTGTAAAAATGTCAAGTCTCTATTGTCATTGAATTAATATACATAGATACCCATCGAATGATAAATATTGGAAAAGCCCAAAACATCTCAAATGGAGCCAGAATTATAGTAGTAATGGATTCAACAGAATGTGCTGAAGTGCCATATATCTCAAATTATGTTATCTCAAATTGATCGTTATATTCTTACTAATATCTGAATATCGTTGATATCAAATTAATCAATGCTGACACATCGCTGATAAATATTACATTTTAAAAGTCTTATACTTTGTTCATATTGTTAACTTTTCTTATTCATAAGTCTAGTACCTAAGTTAACGTCTTAAAAGTTTAAAGTTTAAAGTTATATTATGTTTCTCTTATAAAATCACTATTCGACATGTATGTACGATGTAGCACACGTGCTTGTTTAGAACCAGGTCTTCAATTATACCGGTTTCTAAGAGATATACATTTGTCAAGGTAATGGATTCTAAATTGTGTTAGGTACTAAATAAAGAAAGATTAATGAATGTATAATATATCAATTAGCAGCCCTAGATCAAAACAAAATATCACACAATATTCAATAATTCAATTTTTTAAGTTAGAGAGTTATCATTAATTAAAACCAAATAGTTAAGTAAGAAAGTTAAATACTTTAAAAGTAACGTTAATAATATAACTAATATGTAAACCCAGGCCTTCCTATTTCTATGTTACGTATGTTCTCATTAAAAATGTCTTTAAAGTTCTGAAAACTGAAACTCATAGGTGAAAACGTCTCAATTTCATATTATTTATATTGTAATAGTACATTTTTTTGATATTATAATTAGGTAATAATGATTTGGCAGATCTCGCCGAAGAAGAATTGTACAAACATCACATTTTCGGTCATAATTTTCTTGACGATAACTTAACTAGTTTCAAAAAATTCAGATTAAAAAACTTTCTATTCCCAACCATTTTCAGAAATAGATATCAGTGGCATACCTGTTAATATACCTCTAAAAACATATTCTGCCGCATCAACATTTCCATCAAGTCTTCATTAAGTATTTTGAAATTGAAAGAATAGAGTATACATCAACAACTTAATTTTATGTGTCAACAAAAATAATGCAATTAATAACACCAGTTTAATCTACAAAATACAGTACATCACAATCTAATGTTTCTAGTCCATAAATACTCAGTTTAACCCGCATGTGTTGCTCCGTCTTACAAACGCTTAACATAGCAAATTTAAGCTAAGAAATTCAAGTTTTATGCTGTTAGCTTAACAATTAGAGTAAATTGACCTATTATAAAACTTGATGGTAAGAATATTATCTGTGTTTTTTTTAAGTTTTTTTACGATATTTCAGTTTTTAAGTGAGTTATAGCGTGTATAATAAATGTAAATTAAAAATGCTCAAACTCACTTAAAAACTGAATTATTGTAATAAAAAACTTCCCTACAAAACACAGATAATGTTCTTACCATCAAGTATTATAATAGGTCGATTAAATCTAATTGCTAAAGGCAAAAAACTTGAATTTCTGAGCGTAAATCTGGTATGTTACACGTTTGTAAGCCAGGGACAACATATGCGAGTGTGCCATCCTCTTAATAACTCGAGCTATCTTAATTATATTAATAATTAAATTAATTATTATATACTTTGTAACTTTCAACTTAAAATTATATGATATAATAAAATAAAGTTTATTTCTTTCAAATCAAAATGTAAATGATAAAAATATAATAATCACTTATTACGGTAATACATTTAATTAAAACAATTTTCAAACCACCAAATATAGACGGTCCGAGGCCCGATTACAATTTAGAAATATTAACTATATGAAAATAAATATCAATTAAGAAAATAATATTATAAGAAAACATGCTATACAATGTTATATATGTTATATGTTATACATATTTTATATCTGGCTATTTTTTATCTCGTAATTCTAAAAATGAACAGTGGACAAATTAGTATGTTATTATGATCATAATAATTTGATTATTCTATCTTGACACTACATAGTCTATATTGATACATTACGTTTACACAATTAATTAAGTTGTTTTCAATTATACTCCTATGTATCTTTAACCAGTGCTACGATAATAATTCATAATCGTTATTATAACAAAAATAAGAAAATTGATTTTTCAAAAACTAGGGTTTCCTAAAAATTTCCTGTTGTTCCATATTAAAATATTCTAATATTAGAGATAATTTTATTTATTTTGCCTAACTCAACAATTTGAAACAATGATCGATATTCAATTTTTTGGGTGGTTTCTGGTAGAAAATTGAATATAATTGGCTCAATATTGAAGATTTCCAGTGGTTTACAAAATCATCGAGAAAAAAAAATTGAGTAAAAACGGTAGTAAGCAATATCCGCAATTTTATAGTATATGACAAATTAGGAAATTTAATTTCTATTTACATGACAAAATTAACACTTTGACCATAATAACATGATTCATATTATTTTAATATAGCCATTGGATCATAGATATTTGGTCAATCCGATCAGTGTACTATATGCGTTTGCTTGTGTGCCGTCGAATTGTAACTTACAGAAAACGAATTTTCGTATACATCGCATACGTACGGTTTTTCTCCAGTGTGCATTCGTCTGAGTACCTTAAGACTGCTACTGGTAGAGAATGATTTGTCACATATATCGCACGCGTATGGTTTTTTGATAGGGTGTACCCGTCGATGGTTCGCCAAACTGCCACTTTTAGATAACAATTTGTTGCATACGTAATTGTACGGTCATACAGGACGCTCGAATATCTCAATATACATACATATTATGTTTACTCGAATAGTAAAAATGCAGTCGAAGTACTTACTGGCGTGGACTTTATGTCTTGAGGTTTCTGGCCGTTGTGCATCGGATCCTCTTGTGAAAAATACTGTGTGGGAGTCGAATTCCTATGACCCTTATATAGGATGATTTTGTGTAAGCCCTCCATTTGATATGTATCGAGTTATACGTAATGTTAGGGTATTTATGTACTTATGATTTTGTTTTGTGCGATGTGAACGCTGATAATTTAATGTGTTGTTTTTACCGAATGTTTGGATAGAAGAGTTGAAGACTATTATTTATGTAATTATGTGTAGCATGTGAAGCGTTTGTGTAAAAGGATTGCGTATACCAATGTATGCCTAATCCGAATGTATATGAATATTACACCTGCCATGGCTCGTAGTTATTAGTTATTCCGTGTTTTTATTCAAGTAGAAATATTATATATTATTTAAAATAATAACAAATTCAATTAATATACGACAATTTGCTTAGTTAATGAGAATTATGCAGTTCTATATATATTTTTTTTATAAATTATCTACCTATAATAATTGTTGCCTTCATTATTTATTGATTAGTACTAGGTGCAGAAGATTTAATAGTCATAAATATTGTACGCAAATGTTCCGATGTCTTTGATAAACAAAAAAAAAGTAGGTACGTATTTTAATATGTGTATGTTGAATTTTATTTTCGATGAAATACAAAAATGTCTATAACTAACACATTTTCTCCAATGTACAAATTTGATAAGTACTTACCTTTTTTAATATTGTAAGGTTTCAAAGTAATTATTTTTTTTATTCAACATCCACATGAAATTCATAAAATTTAAAGTGATCCCCTTGTGTTTTTTAACTGCTCCAAAACCACCTTCATAAAAACAATTATATAGTTATGAATATGGCTGTTATTCTGATTTTTTGAAGTGAGTGGCAAATTTTCCCGAAGTGAACATTTGTTGAAAATATTGGATAGCCAAATTATTTACTTTTGTTCCGATAGCTTTTAATTTGAAAATTCCGGTAACATTCTATCAACGACTGTAGTTGATGATTACTTGATCGAAATAGATTATTTTTTACAGTCAATGAACCTACCTAACTACAAGTAAAAGTTACCTAATTTATTTTATATCTTAAATTCAATTCCTTTTTAAAAATGATTAGTTAAGTTATATCTATAGTACTCCTTGTGAATATTTATATTGTTGTTGCACTTGATGAATACTTTGGTTAAGTATTCTAATAATTGTTTGACAGTATTATACTTATTTTTATTTTTCATGAAATATACCATATTATTAATTTATTTTATCAATTTGTGGTGTTTATTCAACTAAATCGCCTCTTTCAAATCAAAATACCTCAAATTATCATTTTGATTTCTATATTTTATAGATTATAGAGTTATGCAAACGATACCGGTGATAACCTTTAGATGTTTATTTTTCACCAAAACCCAATTAAATTAATTGTTACCATATTAAATGGTATTAAAGCAGCGGCACCGGCAAGGTATCAACGGTTCACTTCATAGTGAAATTAACAAAATATGGTCAGAAACACTTTTATAAAAACAAATACAAAATTATAACTGTCCATGTCTGGATCGTCATTTGATTAAGTACAACTGCTTAACACATAAACCAGTATGTACAACTAGCTACATGCAAGTTTAAGAGGGATAACCTTTTCCGTGCATGACAGTGTCGTTAAATAATCAAATTATATTTTTGAGCAACGTTCTATGGCATCCTTAAATATAAACAAAAAAATATTCGATTTTCAAGAGCAAAAACGATGTTCATGTATAGCAAATCTACTGATGTATATTTTATTGAAATCGGTCCATAATTATTGAGATTTGCTGTTAATAAAAAACTAATTCCACAATTATATATAATATATTATATAGATAGAATATGAATTTCAGAACATAGAATAATTCCAACTTTACACAGGATAAATTGATTTATTTTTTTTTTTTAATGCGATAGAAAACCGAACTGTCACATAAATCTCAAAATGGTAAATTTAGTTTTCAAAATGCTAGTGAAAATATTAAAATTAAAATTATAATATTGACAGCAAAATAGGTATCTATGTTAGTATGAATTTTTCAATCAAATATAATGAATACTAAAAAACAATAATTTTGAGGATATTATGGTAACACAAAATATAAATTATTTACAATATCATAAAACCATGATTATAAAAATTGTATAAAGTTGAATATAACAGTGAATAGAGCTCAAAATTTAAAAGTTACAGTAACTATAGATACTAAGACTAACAATATTAAAACTTTTAGTAAATAATATTTATAGTATATATAATATATTTATATTATATAGTTATATAAGCAAAATATGTAGGGACAATATTTTATCAAGTATTCGTGTATAAATAATAAATATATAAAATGCACATCTATACTGTGAAAAATATTATGTATTCTATTATTATAATAAAATATTTTTAAAATCATCCACAAATAATTCAATTATTTTATTTTCTTTATTTAAATAATAAATATGTATTTTAGACTGGTCCGTTGCTGTACTTATCGATTTAAAAAAAAGGTTATTGCATAAATTATAGTTAGCTTATCGTTGTTGTGTTTGCGTTACAATACTGTTCATCTGCACCGGAAGAAAAAAAATAACCATTTATTTCCCGAGTTTCAATTACATGACTAGGTAACTGATAATCCGGTATCAAACTATATTGTTCACTTATCCGGTGTTAACAATACTGGAGAGTGGTCCTGTTGCTGTTTAAACACAATCGGCTTACAAATTAATCGAATGTGAGTATTTACTTAGAGATTATTTAATTGCTTAAATAATCTAAAAAAAGGTTGTAATTTTTTAACAGTGTAAATCATTGTTTTTAGCTTAAGTTTTTTAAAATAAATTATTTTCTTAGTATTCTGTTAACAATTAACGATAGGAAAACCATATTAAATTCAATTATGTGATTTATTGATTACTATTATAATATTATGCATTATATTATATTTAAAGTGTGTAATGAAGTTTTAAACCAATTTGGATGAGATAATATTGTATACCTACTACGATGGCTTCGGTGGCAATCACCTTAAAAATCAGTAAAAAAAAAATGTATTTTTTATTTATTGGTTCAAATGTATATTAAATAAAAATTTAGAGCTATTAATTGTTAAGATATGAAAAATAACGGAAAAAAGTAATTTATTTACGAGTTGATTCCTTTTTGAGGATTTTTTATTGATTATTTCCAAGGTACCGATTTTACATTATCAGTTAATTCAATCATAGCAGAATATTACAGGATTTCAAATCCACCTTAAAATGTATTACATAAACAAAAACAGATTTTTTTTTAATCTGTAATGCATTTAGAACTAAATCTAATATAATTGGAATTTTTTAGGTTTAAACTAAGTAAATGACGATCGTATCATGATTGAACAATATCCATACACGCTTATTGACATTTGGATACAAAATAATTTCAGTATTTTATTTATTTGTTTAATAAAACATAAATTTATAACCGTGTCATCTGCAAAACTAATATTTTTTCCTGGTATCTTAGCTATTTGGGTTAAGCCGTTAACATACGATTAAATCAAATTAGAGTACACTCCCTTCTGAAAATTTCGCGGTGCATTTTATTTATTCCAAATGTCTTACTTGATAAATACACTTCAATTAGTTTTGAAGCAATTTATCTTATCTATATTTATAATTGTTTAAATAGTGTTCTATGATCGACATAGTCTAATGCTTTTTGGATATCAAAGAAATCGCAATAAATTTATTATTTTTTGTACAATCCATCATAAGTGAGGACACTTCCTCTCAAAAGCTAAACTGATAAAGTAAAAAATAAATGTATATTTAAAAAAGCAACTATGCGGTAGACATCAAACATTTTTACTACCTAATGATAACGCTAGAGATATAGGTCAGAAAATATGTCAAAATTAGATTTGACAACCCACTTTTAAAAGTGGATTGATTAAATATGATTTAAATAAAAAAGGGGAAATAAGTAACAAACAGTTTCCAAAATTATATTGAAAATAATATCAAGTGGGTTACAAAATTTTAAGTTGTTTAATATTTGACACTTTTAACATGGTCTAATGTGCCCCATTGGCGATTTAAATTAATTGGATAAAAAAAAATCGATTCTCTAATAAATCGTTTAGTATTTAAATACGAAAAAAAAATTATTTAATCAACCAGCTAAGTTTTTGAATATATTATATTTTTTCCTCTAGTGGAAAAATAATTTATTAAAAGTATTATCAATAGACTTTGCTCTTCTAGTTTTAGCCCTTTATCGTCAAGAATTTTGTATTTTATTGTTCTTAGTTTTGTTACCACCATCATAAATATAGTAAAACTATCTGATTTATTAATAAAACCTAAAAAATATTATTTTTCTTCAACAAGCCAAGTTTCACTTGGTTCAATTTATTATATAGAATAATTCACTAGAAGTTTTTAAGAAACAAACAAGTTAATAAAAATGATATTTCATAGGTAATTCTTATGTCTGTACAAAATTTAGATATTTCACAGTTAAGTAAATGTATAGAAAAAAGTAATAATATTATGTTTTTAAAGAATTAACTTTATTTATATTATAAACATTGGACAAAATATTAATACATTTAATATTCATTATTGCATAATATAGTAAACCACAAACAATATCAATATTAATATTATGAATACGTTTCTTGATCAAATATTAATCTGATTTCTAATTGGGAACATATTTACATACATTTTATTAAATATTTTTCCTTTTTTTTACAAACTTAAATATACCAGATTTTCCAAGTATTATAGCTATACAAAAAAAGTTCCCTGTTTGATGCAGTTTAGGATTCGTTGATGAAAATATTTCTGGCTGAAAAATTAGCACAAGTGTCAGTAGCAGGGAGGATTTTCCTTGATCCATCGCCATTAATAGTTGTTATGAATTATAATGTCAGTGAACTGGACAACAATAAGTGTAAAGCTCTCATTTTTTAAATGTTTTCTATTAGCATTACATATTATTTCGATCTTGATAAAATTTAATTTTAAGAGCTTTAACAAAAAACAGAAAATATGTATTAAATTTGAATTGTTATGGACAGGAATTCCATTAATTTGAATACCTATAATTGAATAATTTGATCGTTGTCAAATTTTCAATATAGTAATTTTGTTAAATAACTATACAGTTATTTAAAAGTTTGATATTTACTTTTTAATTGGATAGTATAAGGGATATATTTTATTATTTAGCTGAATTTGATCATAATGTTTTGATTTTATTAATTAAATATCACTTAAATTTTCAGTAGTTTTATATTCTGAGTGAAGTGATGAATGTATTGATTTTACCAAGATGTGTGTATTTTTTTAATTATAATTTTTTTTTAAATTGTTGTGTCTTTCAGTACCGTCTGATAAAGTAAAGTTGCTTTGATTTTCTGCTACAGGATCTTGTTTGATGGGAATGTGAACAAGTTTGTTGCATTGAGGAGGTCAACATTTTTTTTAATAATCATTTAAAGTTCATAACTTGACAAAATACTAAAACATGACAAAAATGTGCATTTTATTTTGAGTTAGGAATTCATAAAAATATTACTTTTTAAATCAAATATTTTAAAATGTAATACAAGATTCCTCTTAAGTTAGCCTACCTTTATAAAAAAAAAATGTCTATAAGAAAATCAAAACAAATCCTTATGAGTTTTTGAAATTCATATTTTTACAACATTGGATATTCCTTCGATTTATCATGTAGCGATTTTGTTATTTTGTTGTAATTTAAAAACAATTAACCGTAGATATTATTATATGAAAATTTAACTGAATGTTTATATTTTCATTTTCTATACACTATAACATTTTGAAAATATTTTGAATCTTTTTGAGCTATTTACGGACATTTCAGTTTTAAATTTTTTTAGTTTTTTTTTTTTTATAATTGTCAATCAAATCTTATTTTTTAAGTGAAAAGGTTAAACATGTAATACGAGGCTCCTGATATATTCTTAGTTCATCAGTTAAAAAATATTTAAAATACATACAGGCACAATTTTTTTAAAAGCATTTAAAATTCAAATTTTGTTAACATTTATCAAATTTAAAATTTAATAATTATTTTGTAGTTAAAAAGTTATAAAATGTTCAATTTTAAAAATATGATATTCGTACCAGTTTTTTTTAAATTACGACGGATTAATGGTTATTTAAGTTGAATAATTGACTACTTGAATAAGTAGGTTTAGCACTAGTTACCATATAACTACATAAAATTCAATGTAATACAGTGGTTGAGATTTTTAGTTAACATGAAAAGGCAGGATATGTCCTAGCATAATACAATTAAAGGAATTGTAAGGGCCTTAGAAAAAATGTTTTTTAAATATAATTGCAATTGTTTAGAGCATTTTATAGTTAGTATTTAGAGTCCTGAATAAAAATTCCACTAGACTTATATTGGATTATAATATAAAAGTAAATACAATTACTTATATGAAATTATTTTCATTTATTTAATATTAAATAAATAAAAATATGACTTTAAACTGCTGAAAAGTTTTAAGCTCATATATATTATTAAAATTTGTAGACCTCTGTAAAATAAAAATAGGATATAATGCATGCAAATTAAGTGGTGTGCATCAGAGTACATTATAATTATATAATTATATAATACAATTTGATATTCCAAGATATGTTAATAATATTAAAATGAATTTAAAACCACTTTATAAACTTTATGATACACCTACGAAGAAATGTAATAACATATCTGTACTATTTAATTTACTAAACACTGGTATAATAATCGAATAGTGTTCTTAATATAAATATACTATAATACTATATTATTGTAGTTCATTTTTATATAATTATATAAATTATAGAATAATTAAAATAGTTTCAAATATAATTAAGCAAATTATAATTTTAAGATAATATTTAATGCGTGAATAAAATTACAAATTTTTAATCATATCAATAAAATGTAATCACTTTGATTGATAACTTTTTTATAACTTTAAGAAAAAAATATAATAGAATTACTTGAAAAAAAATAAATGTTTTAAATCTCTATGCTCCACACTAAATCGTAAAAACTATAAGAGCACAAAAACCTTTTCTTTTTATCACCTTACTCGATGTTATTTTACAAAAAACTCGATAACACGTCAGTATAATGTTGTGTTTGGTCAAATGGTATTAGGATAAAAAAATCTCTATGGCCGGTCGTTGAAGACTATACATATACTTTTCATAGGACATTTTACAGCCCGTAAGAAGTGTTGTCTATAACGAATTTCATAAAAATGCATATAAAAAAAAAAAAAACATTTTGACTTTTCAATAATATAAAATAGAATTTTGTATAGCCCTTTTCGCTGTTATACCTAGCATGAAATTGAACGCAATCTACTATCTATACCTATCTATTTCTATATTATTATATAAAAATGATTGCAGTGAGTTCGTTTGATAGGAAGTACTCAGTTATCTTGGAGACCACAAAACCTATTGATGCCACATATTATTATAAGATTTGATATGTGGTTCCATTGGTGTTTGAATTGGTTAAGTCCCTGTGTAACAGGCGAATCATACCTCCCTGGGGGTATGGTTTTCCTAGGTTATTAGTACGCCCTCTAAAAACTTCCTACGATATTTATACCCCCCTATAATTATATACCGGTTGTAAAAATATCTTAGGATAATAATACCTCCACGGGGGTACAAATATCCTAGGAATTTTATACCAATTTTATGATAATCCTAAGATATCTATACCTCCCAAACCTTCATACCGGGGAGTACAAATATCCTAGGAAATACAATTTATAGTATATTAGTCGAGCGTTCAATGGTAAGTTAAAGGGCTGTGTGTAAACTGCGGCAAAATTAACCTTTTTCTAAAAGTTGATATGTAAACTGCGGCAAAACAAAATTTTACATTATACAAACTGTGAAAAAACTGATAAGATACATTCTAAAAACTGCGGAAATTTGTTTTATATACCTATACTATATTTTAGTACCTAAATCATATATACCTACCTATGGGTACCTATGTACGTATATCATTTAATTAATTATGTGATGTTGCCTCTTGCGCAGATATTGGTAAGGTAAATCCAAATGTATTTTTAAGTTTTAACGAAGCATATCGGTAATATCGGTTCCTTCACTTTTGATAATACTAGTTAGTATCTACTTACAAGTGCTAAATGTTAGTAGAGTTAAAAGTTTAATATTTATTCAACGTGATAGAATTTACAACAATTTTTAGCCAGAATGGCAAACAATTAACAGTGTTAGACAATTTTAAATTCAAATTTAAATATGAATCAAAAATAAGTGGTTATAAAACGTGGGAATGCACAAATAAATCATGCAAGGCCAAATTGGTGTTCAACAATGAAAAAACTCTAATACAAGAAAAATCAGTTTTGGGTCATACTCATGAAGCAGATTCTACAATTGAACGTCAAGCAGTAAGTAATAGTATCAAACGAAAAAATATCTGAAAGCAATATAAACGAAATTCCATCTAAAATAATAAGAAAAGAACTTCGTAGTTTAGGAAACGATACACAATTACTGACTAATGATATTTCATATATTCGTAGAAATTTATATAATAAAAAAACTACGAAGCAGTCCGCAGTATATGGTTAACCAGTATTATTCGTGGTTGTAATTTTCATCTCGGCCAAGCGTGGTTTAGAAAATCACAAAATTTGGGTCTATCTAAACTTTATATTGAAGGAGACACAGATGAAGGAACATTTTTAAATTATATTTTTGGTCTTCCGTTCCTTGAACCTCATGAAGTCGAAGATTCGTTTGTTTTTGATTTAATTGCAGATATGCCATCTAATGATCAAATAGTACGATTTTGCGATTATTTAACAGAAATTTATATGCAAGACATATTCCCTCCTTCTTTGTGGGCTTCGAAATCAGAAGTTATAACAAATAATGTATGTGAATCTTTCCATTCAAAATTTAACGCATATTTTTCACCGTCATCCACACTAAATAAATTTATAGATGCTCTACAAGATATTCAAGTTGATACATATACAAAAAATAAAAGTGCAGAAGAAGGGGTAATACAAAAAAGAAATAAAGCGACAACGCAAAAATATAAATTTATTAACGAACAGAGGCAAATGAAAGAAGATGGACGAATTTCAAGATATGAAGTTTTGAAAAAAGTATGTTTAAAGAATAAACGACAAAATTTTAATTAGGTACCTACCTATTGTATTATTATTTTATTTAAAAAACATTTTATATAAAACAAATTGCCGCAGTTTGTATAATGTATCTTATCGGTTTTGTCGCAGTTTGTATAATGTAAAATTTTTTTTTGCAGCAGTTTACATATCAACTTTTAGAAAAAGGTTAATTTTGCCGCAGTTTACCATCTCTCAGTTAAAGACCGAACCTTTAGAGACCTTCGTTCCACTGTGAACATTTATTATGACGTGATCATCTCACAGGTGACCCCGTCAAATCGCTTCGGGTTAGATAGCATCTTGGGTTTGCACATCTTCTTCTGACTCGTTGCAATAGGTTTAGAAATTATTATGCGAGATAATTTTACAAATATTATGTAAACATACTCACTATTTAACTGTCCCGTGGATCCTCAAGGGAGCATACAACGAGAACTTTTAGAGAGATAAAGTATTGTAAATTGTTATTGTCATATTATACATCAGCTTGATAATGACAAAATGGGCGTGCTTTGTACTGAACGCATGTACACTGTACAGCCAAATAAAAATTAAAAAAACACTATATTGATGTTGTAATGTTATTTTTATATTATCAAATAATATAATATTAGAATAACAGTTAGTTTATTTCCATATACATTACTGAAAAATTAAACTGTGCATAACAAGACCTATTCTAAAATATTCATTAAAAATAAATTTGGAATAAAAAAAAAAAAAAAAATTACGTTGAATTACTAAAATGTGAAAAATATTTATGCATGAAGCACTTACAAATAAAATCCGTTTAAAAATCAACTAACTGTCGAATGAAGATTACTGATACTCATCCAGTACAAATTACGTTCCACTATTTCATTAACATGTAAAAACTAAGGTTAGTGTGAGGGAAAATTAGTCTGTTACTCTATTGTAATATTTTAACAAAATTATTTTATCAATATTAGGTATAAACTTATAACTGATACCACCCACTTCTTTGCTGCCCTTAAAAAAAATATGATTGTTAAACTCCTTTTGGGTGCAACTCACTCTGCTACTACGTCGCATAGCGGACAATGTGCAACAACATAACAAATAGGCAATGTGAGAAAATTTGATTAGATTTTATGCATTTTATGCATGCTTGCCCCTGATCTGAAAATGATCTTAACCAATGGCAACAAAATAATAAGTAATAATTTCTACTAATTATTTCTCCTATAACAAATAGCAACCATTTATAAACAAAAATTTCCGCCTTAAATCTCAAAATCCGCCTGTTTGAGCACTTTCCCGGGTTGGACCTAGGACGGGGAAAAATAATTTACGACCTATTCTCATACCTACTAAATATACAAAAAAAATTCATTCAAATCGGTCGAGCCGTTTGGGAGAAGTTTGACCACTTAAACCGTGACACAGGATTTGTATATACCTATTAGATAACTTATATTATTCCAAAAAACAACTCTGATTTAAATTATTATAGATCGACATAGTTATTTGAATTAAATTCTAAATTCCCAAAACAAAATTTGTATGACACCTGTGAAAGGCACACGGCCACGTATTCGTACAATTATTTAAAGAACTATTGAAATATTTAGTCAAGAAAATATAACTGTCTGCAAACATTAACAAAACAGTAAAAAAAAAAACAATTATCTAGCTATTATAGTACTTTTGCCTCGGTAAAAGCCCGCGGGCTTTTAGAATATAATCTAAATGTGGCATTATAATGTGTACAGCCATTAAGAGACCAACGTAACCTCAGCTTAGTCCTTCACATTTAAACACACATGGATTTAAACCACAAGTTCTCCCATTCACACAACAACTTTTTGGTCCACTAATTATAAACTATCAAATCTCACTGAAACTCTTGATTAACCGTGACCCATTCAAATGCGCATTTCAAATAAGGCAAATAATTTTATACCTATGAAAAAAGAAGGTGACCGTTCTGCTTTATAGTAGTCGATAGTATCACGTCATTGAGTAAGTCGCTGTAAAGAATGGTGTAAATTCGATGAAAAATGCATTGCATGTGAAAAGTAATTCTGAATGAAGCAACCTAACGGCCTATTAATTTTACTCAGTATATTTTATGATATATTAATTATACTACTAAATAATAGTTGTTAATTTATTATAATATTCATAATATAGTACATTAAATTAGTCGATATCATAATAATAAATTTTTTTTATTACATTTTGGGAAAATACCAAATTACTGTAAAACAAGGTTTGAATAGCTTCGTGATATACATAGGTATAACTATTAAATAGTTTAAAATTAGTCTAAAGGTTTTAAGCGTTAGGTACCTACATTGTGTATACAAAAATATATAATAACGATGTACAAATAAAAGTTTTAATTCCACACAAATAATATTTTTAGTTAATTCGATATAAATAAAATCAGTATTTCGTCCAAATTTGAACTTCAAATGTCTAAAAAAAGTGTTATATTATATTATTTATTATTTTTGTACTCTTATTTTAAATTTTAGTAGTTTCAATGGATACCCATTATAATTATAATTATAAGAATTAAAAAAAAATAGGTAGGTTAATATATGTATTTAAGCATATTGAAATAAAATATTTAAGAACGTAATGGTCTTGGTTTTTTTTTATTTTTTTGGAACTGCTGCTGTCAAAATTAACATGGGTCATGGATCCAACTATTTCTGGCTTCTCAAAAGCTAAATGTGTCCACATTGTACTTTTGTATACAAAAGTAACCTCAGATGAGCTAATATGTTTCAACATTTTCACAACAATATTACTACGTTGCAAAAGCATCTGTTAAGCTTCTTTATGTCAAATTGTCAAATCCTATACGTTGGTAAAGTTTGGTTATTGAAAGTTAGGTCAAAACGATATTTGACTTTATATTTCAAACCACAAGTAGCCGCAATATGACAATCAATTTTACACGATAGGTAAGGGTTGATATTAAAAAAGATAACTGAAGCTTCTATTAATGCATTTAAGTATGTTAACATTGATTGACGAAATTAATTAAGGCGAAATACAACGTTTTAAACTTTCTACAATTTGCAATATAGTGTATGATTTGGTTGTTTTTTTTTTAAGTTTTAACGATGTACTTCATTAAATTTTGTTTAGTATTTGTTTTCCAATCATTTTTTTATTTTCATAATTTTACATTTTAGTTTTTTACGATATTTGACTGTGTACTCTGTTTATACTCCAACAGAAAACACAAATATATTTTTCTTGAGCCGACTTCTATAAAACGCTGTATAGTCTATGGTTCATGCTGAACCCCGAGATCGTAAAATACTACGGTTATTTTGTGACCGACGAAAACGCATTTCGTTAGAGACTGACGTTCTTAGTATACCACAGTCTACAACCATACTTAATAATATAGTATTATATAGTAGAAGCGTGAGTAAAATCGTTCTTGTAAGCAAAAACGTCTGTTGATTTCTACACGTTTTCCCGCTAGCTGCAATCGATCTGTGACGATGTATGTAATTACTAGCTAGTATACTACCTATAGGTCCCATCGTCAGAAATCAACTGTACAAAATGAAGTTGTTGAGGTTTTTTTTTCCGTTTCAGCTTCCAAGCCGACATTAAAATACAAGTTCATCGGCCATTTGTTGAAACCCGGTCCGGACGTCTCTCTCAAGTGCATTGCATTTGGCACACCAACTCCTCACATCACCTGGAAGTTCGACGGTAACGACGTCTCTCTCTCGCAGATGTAAGGAACATAATAATATTATAATTTATTGTCTAACACGATAATGTTCTGAATTGCATGCACAGGGCCCATCACGTGATAAATTATTGACGTTATTGAACATTACAGACGTACAACAGTTGTACTTGTATGTGACATTGTAAATTATCACGTGATCCGCTTTGTACGAATGAATACATTATGTTATTGTGTGCTTATATTGTATCGAAGGGAACCGTGGTACTTAGTATATAATACTATTATGGGGTATAGCTATCGGGAATTTGATTACGATATTTTTTGTACAGGCGAATATCGGTTAGTCAGTATGTGACAGAAATCGGAGATGTCGTCAGTCATTTCAACATCACCAAAGTCCAAGTGGAAGACGGTGGTCTGTACGAATGCATTGTTTCCAATCGAGCAGGCCAAGTATCACATTCAGCGAAAATACAAGTTTATGGTTCGTAGACTTAAATTTTATATATTTTTTACTTGTGGTTATGTAACAATAGTAGTTACAAACTAAAAATTAAATTATTGTATTGGAAAAAGGCAAGATTATTCTAAAATCGACCTCTCTAAATAGCATTGTGTTAATTGTCCAATCGAGTAAAAATATATTTTAATCGTATATCTAAAAAACTTATAAACTTTTGCAATATTATTTCAGTTGAAAATAAATAAAAACTAGTTAATGTCATTATAATAAAACCGACACATAATTTGTACCACTTAGAAATCCAAATTGTAATATAATTTTAATCAGTGTTCAATCCAGAAAATTTTTCTGGGGGGCTCACTATTTTTTCATTGGTGAAGGGTGATACGTCATTTTAGTATTATGAATTATATCTATTAATAGGTAGTTATTCTTATTGCAATTTATAATTTAGACATTTCAAGTTTAGATAAAACTACAAACAAACTAAAAACAAATTAATTAATTTTAATTTTTAAATCAATCTAAGGTTGTCACACATTATAAATC
>WHPZ01585187.1:0-23581 GCA_016617965.1 Macrosiphum rosae
CACTTAATTTAATGACAGTTCACGTTATTGTTAAACTGACAAGTGACAGTACCAAATGCTGACACAACAGATGGTGACAAAACATTTGGACCGACATTTTAAGTAGGGAAAATATCATAGTTGAAAACCAAAGTGCCAATTATATAGAGACCACTGCATGTCAGCCACCACAATACCAAATTAATACGCGTTGTTTACAAAATTAATAATTAAATAAAAAAAGAGTTTTAGTAAAAAAGTTTTCAGGTTCACTGGTGCTTTGCAATTTATTAGAGGCCGGTAATACCACTCCGAAGCTATACTTATGACCTAAATATTCTTTTAAATATTCTAACGTGTGTATCACGCGAGTGTACATTTATTTACACATCAGTACATACGGTATTGTACCAAATATATATAGATTATAATATATCGTATTTACTTCTGGTTTCTGCATATCATTCTGATCTTTATGAAATTAACAAATGTATTAAACCTATATTGCTGTGATATCGGATCGGTATTGTGTGTCAGTTGTAGCTGACAAACACTATAGGTACACTTAAATACTTAATACGCGTATAGTGTTTTTCCCCCTTAACCTAAAATGTTTATTATCTCGTCCCTAAAAACCGTCTGAATGCAATAACTTTAGACAAAAATCAAAATATAAATTGTCGAATTTTAAGTATATGTGGTACAAAGCATCGTATATGGGTTAAGATAAAATTTTTATTCTAACTATTTTATTACTTTTTATCAGGGCTTGAAACCTAAAACATTTTTTCCGATTTCGATTTCGGTTTTGATTAATAGTATTGATATTTTTCGATTTCGCTTTTAGTTTCAATATCGATTTCGGTTTTTAACGGTTTTAACCGGTATTCAAAATCGGTATCCAATATCGGTTTCAAGCCCTACTTTTTATTATGAGTACCTAAACGTATATTATTATTATTATTATTATTATAAACTCAGGGTCATCTGCAACTATAAAAGGTGTGGGTGGGAGTTACTTCACTGGCCTTTTTTCATTAAATAATTTCAGCTAATTCTGTTTCTTAGAAAACATTTAAAAATATTATATTTTTTTTCATTAAAAAATGAAGTTGTATCTTTATAATAGATTTTCCAATTTTCATATAATAATATAATACATAGTGACAGTATACGAATTTGATAAAGTATACAACACCATACTACTCAATAATATATAGTATATAATATTGTAATATAATAAACTGCATGGTATATAAGACGTATATTATAGTATCACTGGTTAAGCCGGGTCCATACGATGGTAATAAAAAGCAATATAATGTATGAGTATTCATATCGCTGCGGAAAAATGACAAAAAATAGTTTTTAAATTTTCTTTTCTGATTAAAACACTCAAAATTACATGAAGAGTCGAACAATTTTTTTTTAATTTAACATAAGTCATCTCATAGATATTAAATATAATAATTATATTACCTATGTTAGCAAAAATAAAAACAAAAATTACATTTAGTAGGTACACTTTTGTGGAAACTTTGGAAATGAATGAATTTTTAATTTATTTAAATAAAAAGATCCGAGACCTAATTTTGGTGATATCCACATGACCACATTCCCATATAGTATATTATATGGAGAAAGATTAAACGAAGGGCAGTGCCGAGACCTGAATATTTTTATTTGTTTTGAATACCTAAGTTGCAAAAATATAGAGTTTAATATTAAATATAATGTGATTATATGCGAAATGCAACAAAATATGCATTGTCGTGGCAATAATAAATTGTTTTCATCGTATAAAATACAATAAAATCAATTAAAATAATATTATAGAATTACCATAGTTTGACCGTGAAACGTATAAAATGATTTACTCACGATTTGCCATAATATTATTTACAATAAATTAATATTATATTATAATATTGACGTATAATATGGGTTACATCGTCCTATGGGTCGTGCGGTCGTTTGGCGTACCTACCTCTATGCACCCACCACCCGTCATGATGTGCGATTGAAAGTGAAACGATTTCTACGCGTATCGCGACCGTATAATATGACAATAACACTATTATAATATTGTGAACTATTCGAGAACAAAAAACCAACGAAAACTCTTCAACCGAACGTCATACTTATATCGGATGTGTCGTATAATATTATTATACTTTTGCCGGCGACGCGTGTTTTTTTCTACCCTGCACACGCGCGCTTTCACGACGGGGAAAATGGGTTTCGTAGTCACATTATTCTAGCGATTCGCTTTGCGTATCCCGCCGTCGTAATAATACACGATATTATTGTTATTTATATATATATAGGTAGCGTAGGTATAACATCATCGCCCGTTGCCATAGATGCGACCGTTTATCATCATCAATAACAAACACGTTTGGTCATTAAATGGTTCGTAGTCGTACACACACACACATATATATAGGTATATTATATGTATATTTATGATATTATGTATAATATTATTGCCTACATCACGTCACGTCGACGTAAATCGTAGGCGGGCAACGCACGAAACGATGACGGACGAATAAAAATATTGCGACGACTTGAACTCCATACTATACAACAATACGTATATTATAGTAGGTACCTATATATATATGACGTGTATATTGGGTATAGTGCGTATAGTATAGGTACCTAGGTAAAGTAGAGTAAATAAAAATAAACCCTCACTTGGATTATGTTATAAGTAGGGCTGAGGACTTCTAGTTGTTTTCTATTTGTCTAGACAGTACAATTTGAGTGATGTATAAGCAGCATCGTAACGCAATAAGGAGGTTATATTTAGAAATGTATTTTGCATATTTTAATATATTGTTCAGACTAAGAGCATATAGCAAACATTTGGAACATTTTGATGTTAGATAGGTACCTATTATTATAATGATATGACATAAAACGTACTATATAAAAATATTATTTTCAAAATGTATACTTATATATTTTACAATATTAATATAATCGGTTATGCAATTCCTCACAACACCACGATGCGTGTAGGAAATGAACTTTAGTTGACCAGTCGACCGGCGATAATTTATTGCCTAGACGAAAACGAAGAAGAAGGCGAAAGCAATTAATTTTTCAAGTTTTTTTTAAAATTAATTTCCTAGTTATAACTATTATAAGCAATCAGACCGTTTCAAGTGGATTAAAAAAAAAATACGATCGACTCTAGTTGGCGACTCCCTCCCAAATGCCATGAAAATGTATTCCAGCTAATATCCATGGTACCTTTAAATAATAATAATATTCAAACGCGTTTGATACGACTATAATACAAGCCCCAATAATAATTATTACTGTTAAACCGAGATTGCATATTTTTATCGTCTACATTTTTTACCAGTAGTTATATATGTCATATATATAAAACATTGCTGCATAAAATCGCATACACCTCATACATGGCGGGACTAAGCCCTTAAAACCAAAACAGCCAAAAACCCTGGCCAGTGGACCCGTCAAAGTATATTTTGAATTTTCCACTCCGTGAGGTAAGCGTTATTTGTCGCGAGCTTGTCTGAATTATTTTTACATTTGTAGATGGTCACGACTGTTTGTCCGTCGACGGTCGTCGTATATTATATCGGCCAGCGGGATTATAGATAGGACGTAGTAAATTTTAAAAATAACGACAATAAGTGTAAGCTGCAAGTCATGGTCATGAGATGGCCCCCCGGCTAAATGTAATTGAAATTATAGCCCGCTTCCAAAAATAAATTGGGCAGCCTTGATCTAAACTGACAAAATGATACGAGAACGGGTGCGTTTCCAAAAACTAATTTCCTCCCGAGAGCACCGATGATGGCCTCTATTGTGGTTTTGGGGTTGATACCCACCACACAGTGTATAATATATAGTATAAACTATAAAGCGAAGCTGGCCAAGTTGACGATGTTTTCTAACTAAGTTGCGAGTTAAATTGATAAAAAAAATTGAAAAAGTTTAATGTTAATAGCTTACTTTTTTTAACTTGATTGAGTTAACAGTTGTATACACAATAATTAACTTACCGACTGGTTAAGTTAATTTTTTTTTTTTAATATATAAGTTACGATACAATACGATCCATCAATAATTATTATTTTATTATTTTTAAATAAAAGTAACTATTGGATTTGATTGCGAAAGTAACTAGTTATTTATTAAATTAATATCAATAAAAATCAATTACGTTGAAATTAAATGCAAACAAATTATTTTAAACATTATGCAATCAACTTATTATTTAACTCGGCTATAACTTTTGAAGTCACTTATGCCCAGCTTTACTACATTTTTAATACTATCGATTAATTGATTAATTCCATGTTTAAAGTATAAGTATTTGAGAACAAGTATTTAAATACGGTTTTTAATTTGAAAACCAAATAATTTTCAAAATTCAAAAGAATTATTCGTCACATTTCAGATTGTTTATTGATAATCATTAGGTATATTATTGTATTTTTAATTAAAATCAAATTATTAAACATAATATTTTATTTGAATATTTATTTATTTAATGTTTCATGAACAACTGTTTATTATTTAATTAACATCAAAGTAACTTAGAGTTAAAAATTAAAATATAACATATTTTTATTTATTTTCATTTTTTCAGTATAAAATGAAGTAATAAAAGTTAAATGTGACAATACAACATTTCATTTTAGTAATTTCAAAATTAATTTTCTTAACTAGTTGTACGATTAAATAAGTAAAATTAAAAAAGTGTTTAAGAATAAAAAATTTGAAAAGTATTTAAATACATGCCGAGTATTTTATTGTTCTTAAATACTTTCTGAATGGATGTATTTGTATCTGCATTTAAAAACAATTTCAAAAGTATTTTGTGCAAGGCTGTCGTTTTTATACCTAGGTATAGGTACTACAACAAAACGACAGCGTTGTGTTTCGTTCATATCGCATATAGTCAGCTGTCGTTTAAAATATGTCCAATATATAGATAGATACCTACCTACGACCTTCCTATATAATAATATTATAATAATAATAACATAATATTATGTACACCTATAATACACTATATAATATATTATGTAGATATTTAGCCAGCGATACGTCGGCCTAAACGTATTATAGGTTAACACACGCGTATAGTATGTGTACAAAAAAAATTCCAATGTTCGTGCACAACTACACTGCACGTGCACATCTGGTTGGGATTCCTTAGCTAGCTTATCTCTACGCCTGTCCGAATAAACATAATAATATTATTATTATTTTCTTCTATCCCGCTGGCGAGGCCAGTTTATTCCGACGAGTTCTCCGGCCCGAACTATACGACGAGTCGCCCTATGCGCGTGTAGGTACATTAATTACTATTGACCGTCACGATATTATTATATATTATTACTTTTATTTTTTTTTTTAAATTATATTTTGTGTCACGCCGCGCCAATCGGTCGCTGCTGCAGTGGCCGAAACCGAATAATATATTATAGGCATTGCCTGCGCTTCACACCTTCTTTTATACGCCTATAAGATATTATATACTACCGCGACCTGCGATGGGCGCGCGTGCAACACATAATAATAATTGTTCGCAGGTGCATTCCTTTCCGATCTTTCACCGAACCCGTCAAGAATCGGAAGTTTTTTTTTTCGGTAGACCGTCAAAAAAACATCATTGTTTGGCTCCGGACTTCAATATTTTGTTTTACCGGTTATTGTTAAAACAATGGAAAACCACGAATTTTGTTCTGATATTAAATCGTGACGAGGAAATGTAAAAGACTTTTCATACTCCGTAATAATTTACGTATTTATGATTTCGGTTGAGTACACAACTATATAATATAATAACCCATCAAAGTAAGAGTTAGACCTCATCGTGTGGTACCGCCCGCACTACAGTATACCCATGATAGTAATACTACATGCCTACACCATATGCCTACCGTTTAATGATATGTTGGTATAGGCTGGTATAACCTACGACGTGCCCGAAAACTTATATAATAATACAAATAATGTTATTCGATTCCAAGGTCACACGTGTAGTATTACAACATACGTATATGAATAGGCGGAGTGTCCGTGTTTTTTACTGTTTTTTTTTACGGTTCTGAAATATACATCGTCGTCGTTTGCTCTTACCGTTTGGTTTTTGAAACGTCCGGTGTTCAAGTCACCGGTCCCGCAGACCGGAGGACGTTCGAAATAGGCGTGGCATTGTACGTTAGGTAGGTATGATATGATTATTATTATGGGAAACACGACCGCGGATTTAAATGTCCGAACGCTCGTCGCGAGAGAAAAATAAAATACGTATCGTAAGTTGTAAATATAACGATGAGTATGTGGTTTTGGAAAAAAAAAAGTCTAAAAACTACAACAAACCGCTCGACGTAACGACAACAACATAATATTATAATATTGTTGTAACAATACCGCGATTTATTTATTTTTTATTTCACATTGTTGTGTAAATTATTATTATGCAGAATATTATTTAGCGAATATTATAAAACGGCGGCGGCGTCGTTTTCGCGGTGATATTAATAATATGATAATACAATAAACGCGTATAAAAATTAATTTTTTTTCATTATTATTATTTAGATCGAGTTTGACGACAAACAGAACGTTCTGCAGCGCCTCGTCGCGTAAACACAGTGCACGCGCGTATAACAGTTCGATAACGGAGAATCCGCCCCTATACCTGATTCGGCAGCGCATCAGCGGCGGCGAGCTTTCCCTATCAACCGATTTCTGTTATTTATTTATTCCCCCCCCCCTGCAGGTTGACGACGACGACGATATTATTATTATTATCATCGTAATAATTATTATTTTAAATATATATATATATATATTATGTATATAACTATGCTCCATATACCTGCACGACACACCACCGCGCGTATGGATATATAGATACGCTCTCGCGCACACATCGATATAAATTATTATTATAATATTAATATATTGTATATTATATGTTGCAGTATACCTGGTAAACGCACTTTACGCGAGACTTACCAATACCCCAGCTGCCCCATCAACCCCTTCCACCTCGTCGACAGTATTTGAAACGGTCGTAGGATCATTATAATATTATAGGTATGATGTATACGCGCAAGTACCTACGTATATAATATAATATTCTGTACACATAATAATAATTGTATTATACGCCAGCACTACTCTATGAATTGTGATGTTACAATTAATACTTGTGATTATTATTTGTAGGTATATGAGAAATTGAGAACGTATTCTAACTACGTCGAGTAGATAATATATAGGCACTGTATAAACCTTCAGCAGGCCTGGAGTACGTTCCGGAGTTCGCATAGGTAATATGTGTAATAATTAGGGCTGAGGACTCCGAGCTCACGTCTAGAAAAGTCGCAGAACAATTATTTTGGGTGATGTATAAATATGTTGTGTAATATATATTATATGATAATATAATGATTAATAGAGGTTATATTTAAAATTTTACCTTGCATATTTTAGCATATTTTATCGTTATTAAATATAATTCAATATTTGAGTATATTAAATAAGATAACGAAATATTAAGAGCATATTATGGTACACTACATTCGGAATATTTTGATATTAGATAAGACAGTGCCGTAGTCATGGAGGGAAATTCCCCCCTCCCGCAAGGTCGTATCTGAGAGGGGTCCATAAGTAATTTATTGGTGAAAGCCTATTACATTTTTAATTGTTTTTTATACATGAATAGAAAATGCTTTTTTTATTATTTATATTGCCTTCAAATCCGAACCCTAGTTATAACATAATAACAATCTGTACAAAAATATTATTTTCCAAATGTGTACCACTATAATATTATAATATTAATATTATCGATTAGGTAATTCACTATCTGTCCGATAGCACCAAGACGTGTGTAGGAAGTGAACGTCAGTTGTCCATCATAATTTATCGCTTAGAAATAAATGGAGAAAAAGACGAAAGCAATTAATTATTCGTTGGTTTATTAGGTAATTAATTAAAATATCATTTTTAATTATTTTTTCATATAATTATTATAATTTAGGCACCTACAATATTTTAAATACTCAATTTATTTAGGTCATATATTTTGTTTTTTAAATGCATACGTGCACACTGCATACACATTTGTATGGTACTATAGAAGTCCTCAGCCGCAGAATAATAATATTATATATTTATATAGTTAGGTTATACTACATTGTAGTGTTGTAAAGAGTTTGAGTAAAACCGTTCAAAATACTTTTTAAATTTGATGTCAAGACGTATTTTTTGAGATAATATTTTAATTTTTAAATAGTTTATTTTTGAATTGAATATTTTATTTGAATTTAAGTTTTTTTTTTTTTTAACAAATATTTTAAGCCTGTATTCTAATTTCTAATACGTGTTCCCGTTTCCCAATTGTCCGTATTTATTCATTAATTATTACAATAATAAATTGTAAGTATAGGTACCAATACGAAGTCACGTGCAATGTGAACGCGGGGCTTCACGGGCATCTACTTTTTTTTAATTTTCAGTTTCAAACATCTAATGATAACAACAAACAAGGACATTTTTTTCTATATCAGTTGAGTTAGCCTCAAATATATTTAATGCGTTTTTAAGTATTAAATAAACAGCATAATAGCTTCATGCAACAATGTATTAACTATTATTCTTCTGTTTTGATTTTAATTAATTAATAGTAGAAAATAAACTTTCACATATCTATTTATGTAGAATTGATTATCGAGTTATTTTTGGAATGAACCTCTTTTTAAAAATATACAAAATATTAAGCCTGCAAGCACTGAATCAGTGAATTCCAAACTGTTATAAATTATAATCAGTATAGCTTTATTTTTTTTTTAAATAATAAAGAAATTTTGTCATTAAATGCAAGATCATACAATAAAATTGAAATATTTCCGCGTGTCGTTAAAATTTGACAAGAATGCCATAGATTCGCTATTCCCAGTATGGACTGTAGACCAGGGGTCGGAAATTAGTTTCAAAGGGGTTCCGGATGATTTTTAAAAATGTTGTCAATAGGTCCAGAAAATCTCATTTGTTTAGCAAGTGGTTGTGGGTGTATACAGAGAAAATAATGAAAAAATAATCAGCATTAAAGAAAAATATTTTTGGAGGTCCATTCATTTCTCTTCCACGGTACGAACTTTGACTAAGAACCTCACTTTTCTAGAATATGCTATAGATCTATAACGAAAACCAAAGAAATATTGTATACATATAACACAAACTCATTTTCAACCACGTGTAAGCCCTCCTCCCCCAAACATTTCCTACATTTTGTTTTAAGCTTATTCAATATTATCAAAGTAAGGCTTTACCACCCCCCCCCCCCCNCCCTCATATCCCAAACGCTATTTGCGCCTATGGGTATTAGTAAATAGTGAATTTAACATTTGTTTAATCAGCAGACAGCAAGATCAGATATCAGTGGTGAAACTAGGGGGGGATCTCGGGTCTAGATCCCCCTACATTTGGACGATAATTTGGTGATAGTACCGCATTAAGAAAACAAAATGAATTATGATAATAAATATTGATAATAGGTACAAATAGTGTGAAAATAAAAACGTTTCATAAATTCGTAATTTTTGTGTTCCGTTGACCCGAAAAAAGTTATGCGGGACGCATTTTGTCCCGTTTTTCAAGTCTGTCCAGAATTAATCCCGTATTTTCTTTTGAGATTTATTTTATAATAAAATCGTTTTATGATATTGATATTTTTGTATGATATTATTCAATAGAATATTAGAATCAACAGGTACTATTTAGTGGTATTTTTGGGTTCTTGTTTCGACAATTTTAGCAGGTATGAAATATAAAATTAATAGTGTCACATTATTATTATCGGTGACGTAAAACGTAGGTACTAATTATAAACTGAGCTATAACTAATATTTAATAATATTATATATATAGTTATATATTATTATTATTTGTTATCATAGTAAATCCCATCGGGCATTGACTAGTTCGTTGTCAAATGTATGCGTGTTGCGAACTATAATATATTAATATCTATTTATATTTTATAATATTCTTAATATTACATCATAATATATTAAATATTATTTTTCATTATTATTTGCACACGACAGACGAACAGTCTGTACTATATACTCTGTTCAGTGGCAGGATTCTTCAATGAAGGGGGGGGGGCTTAAAAACTAGTTACGATTTTGTTTTTATTTTGTCCAGTCTAATAACAAACGTTTATTTGGGATATTTTAAAATGTTTGTAACTTTTCAACTTTTCTGGTATAAAAAATACTCTGATCATAAGCTTCGATGTCCAGTGTATGTTTTTGGAAGTAAATTGGATCTAGTTAGTACTTTTAGGAGGTCGAAATTGAAAACTCTCACTGCTTTGAAAAATAATTGGAAAAAAAATGAAAATGTATTTAAATTGTTTGGTAACAAGCTTGGTTATACCGTCCCAACTTGAATTGTATTTGATTAATTAAAATTTTTTTTTCTATAAATATCGATAGAAAATTATTTATCCAGTCAAAAATTACGTAATTTTTTTTATCATAGCTAAAATATTAACGACACATAGGCATTATTTTTATTTTTTATAAGCATTTAAAGTTAAAATTTCGTCAAAACCACGGTTAATTTGTAGTTTAAAACTTATAAAATATAAAATATGTACAGCTAAGGCTAGACAATTTAATACAAGGTCTTTCATACAAGTAATTCATACTTTTACCGAAAAATTACAGATAATTTATGAATATTGGTATGCAAACACAATGTTTTTTTTCAAAAATGAATTCATTCTGATAAGACATATATGAAATTTACTATAGTTAACAGTTTAAACTTGATTAATATTTTTTTGAAAAAGTAATAATAATACAGGTAATGGGGGGGGCTTCAGCCCGTTAGCCCCCCCCTTGCAGACGCCACTGACTCTGTTGGTAATAGGTAGTCGGTACTAGCGTAGTGCAAGAGGGGTGATAAATAAAAGATAAACCTATTTGTCTTCAAAATGCCAAAAAGAAGGTACGTTTTCTGGTTTTCACTCCAAATTTAAAATTAGTATTTTATTTTTTAAGAGATGCTGTTGCCTGTTGGAGTTAAAATCGTGTTAAAATCGTTTAGTACAATATGTTATTCGGTATTTTATTTAGAACATGCGATGGCAGATATATAACAGTATAGGTACTAAAAAAATGAAAAAACATTTATTGACATCATCAGCTACATTGTTCTTGAATTTCTGTTTACCCCACTCCCCTAATAAAGAAGTTTTGTCTATATAAAGCTATAAAGCTATAAAACTAGTCAGCTATATAGATCTGTTACAACTCAACAAATCTAACTAAATATTACACATTTAAGCTGGTTATTACCACTACACTAGAGATTAAAATCGCTATTGTGACCATCAAAATCTTGTGAAAACTCAAAACACGAACTATACGAATAAATAAATTTTATTCGACCATTCTTATTATAGTTTTAACGAATGGTGTGTCTATATTATTTTGAAAAATAGAATATTTTACGAATGGTAATTTTTGACATACAGTCACTTTTAACGAATTTTCTAAATAAATACCAATAGGAACTCCCTAATAACGCTGTAGGTACTCATCTAGAAAATTCATCAAAAGTTACTAATACAAAGTAACTAATAATAGTTGAACAATTGTCACGAAATAGCTAATGATATTTTACTAGAAATAAGTATACCCAAGTCGTATTCCGCATGCCGGTTGTTATCAATATTATTTATACTAGTCAAAACGTACCTAATAGGTATTTTATTATAATTTATACATATTATTACAATGATGTCAATGTTGGTAATAACTAATATTATTTATTAGGTATTATTTGTGTTATTTGTTTTTATGATTATGTACGGAAAACACCACGGTAATAAAATAGCATAATACTATTTAAACGAAAATAATTATTACTTGGAGTTAAGACAAATAGAAGATCGGTCGATACAATGATATTATAATTTATATTATATTTCTTTATAACTCACGAGCATGCGAATAAGTTTATACCTAAATCATGTATAAGAGTACTTGACAACGGCATAGCAATATATTTTGCTTTTATAGATGTATTTTTTTTGTTTCTGGAACACAGCTATATAATATAGCTTACATTGCAATATATTTTCGGTTGCCTATAAATAAGTGAATTCCGGTCATTTAATCCGACTAATTCCTATATATCTCTAGTGTGATCAAAATGGTCCCGTTGATAAGTGAGACACTTTCCAGCATGTTTAAAAAATTGCCGATAATAGTACCTATTAGAATTGAATAAAAGTATAACAAGTTTAAATTAAAATAATTTTTCTGCAATATTAATATTCTTAATATTTAATAGTAAAATTATTTTTTTACAGATAGGTATTTATATTTTATAATATAATTAATAATTAAGACCTTACAGTAGATAACTACGTTTTTGAGAAATTTCAGCTTCACAGAGCTTCAAGTATTTAGGAATAACAATCACTGCTAACAACGACTAGAACACCGAAATAACTAGTCGCTTGCTCAAAGCGGAAAAGAAGTTTTTTGCACCAATAAAATATTTCAAGTCTAAACTATTCTCTAGAGGAACAACAGTACGCCTGTGCACTAGTATTGTAAGGCCGACGTTAACTTATGGGTGCGAAGTATGGCCGATGACAGTGCAAATTGAACGATAACTTAGATCCTTCAAGAATAGAGTACTAAGAAAAATATGTGGACCAATTGTTGATACCGAAATAAACAAATGGCGTAGAAAAGCAACAAAATAATAAGGGAAATCATCAAAGTACCTTTCATAACAAGTTACGTGAAAGGCCAAAGAATTCAATGGTTTGGACACACAATGAGACGAGAGGAAACAGATGAAGCTAGATCGGCAGGTAATTGAATACAAACCAACAGGTAGAAGACCCAGAGGCAGACCCAAGAAACGAAGGATATATAGAGTGCAACAAGATCTAGTGAGACTATAAAAGTAACAGATTTGGAAGGAAAGGATACAGAATCGCGATCATTGGAGATCAGTGACGGTGCAGGCAGCCAAAATTCTTGCAGAGTTGTGAGGCACATAATAATAAGAATAAGAAGAATATTAATAATTATAATTGATGATTAAATAATGATATTCAGTGGTCCAAGTTAAGGAAATTGTAATAACTACCTATAATTACATATTATAACTTTCAGTTTCTTGTACCATCAATCATGATTCGCTTCAATGGTTTTAAACGTACCTATAACTAAAACCATATGGTCATATTATGGACCATGAGTAATAAAAAAAAATTGTATTGTCATACAAATAAAATTTATTAAAAATCGTCACAGTCGCTCTTTGTATACCTTGTAGGTTTCAAGTATACTTCATTATTGAGGCTGGTTACTCTGCAATAATACATAATTGCATACGAAAAACGATTCTAAACGGAATCTGAGTCAGCACATGACCTCTATTTCTAAGGATATTTTATTTATTTTTCTATTAGTAGGTAATATACTTTAAGCTGATTACTGCCAAAAACATCGCGTGTATTATAATATAATATCATATTGGTATAATTGTTACAAATGTATAAGTCAGTATTGCATATAGGTACCATAGTCCATAGATTAGTATGAATCACAGATTCGTGTTGTAAGTAATTTAAAATTAGTATGCACAATTATAATTTATTACAATAATTATTACCATTAAGTAATACAACCAGATAGTATTAAGATTTAAGGTACCTACCTATATGAATAGTGTTTTATTCTAATATTATGTGTTCAAGCACTTCAAACTATTATTGAAAATCGATTATTTAAATAAATTTGCTCACAGTACGAAACACGCATGCGTGTCCGCATAACAAATTCAAATAGATAATAATAATTATAGATATTATAGCAATTTAATTAATAACAAGTTAGCTGTTAAGGTCTGTGCCTGAGCCTGACATATAATCACACTCAAATTAAAATATAAAAAAACATAATCGTTTTACAACAAAATAATTATGTCATGTATACTTACATTTTATTATTTATAACTTTTCGTTGTCATTATAATATGTTTATTGTATTGTTTAAAATATTTAAAAATACGAAATTATATTTTATAGGAAAAAAATTATTTTTTATTCAGAACATAACGCGAACTCTACTTAAAATCGTCCGTCAAAATGCCATAGGGTTTAAAAATATTTAAATATTTAATAAACGATCTCGACACAGTCACGCGAGGAGCAGTGTGAATAAGTCCAGAATAATAATTGCTCTCTTCTTTCTAAAGAAAGAAAACATAAAAAATATTATGTCTATACATGTTACACGGTTCGCCGATGAAAGGGGGAAATGTATTTTTCGAACAATAATTTCATTATTACGCAACAATTAAAAGTGGTTATACGACTAGACACCAAACCAATGGACCACTATTATAGTGGTAGGCATAAATCAACATTTCTTTAAAGAATGCTCATAATAATATGCTAATAGGTACATCGAAACATCTTTGACTGTCGTTTTTCTCGACATGATAAACGTTTAATATAATTTATTGTTGGCTTTCGGATACTACGGTGATCACTATTTTTTAGGATAACATTTGATTATTACTACGAAATACTTTAAAAACATAAAAAAAAAAAACATCGGTTAAATTTGGAAAAATATATTTTATTAGTACCACATAAGATTTGACCTCTAGTGATAATTTGGTGATTTTTTTTTTCCAAAAAGTAGCTACCTATACTATACTCATCTCTAAAATAAAAATTTAAATAAGTCATATAATTTTTTAGAAGTGTTTTTTCATTAAAAATTAAAAACCGTATAAATTATTGAGTTGTACCTATGTTATAGGTAGTTGATTTTTTATTCATCTGGTTCGGTCGACGACTTTTTAAAGATTTTTTTGTAAATATATTTTCAAAAACTTTTAATACAATATTTTGGTGATACCACATGCAAGATACCTACGTAAAATAGTTGTCTATCATTCAACTGTTCAAATTTCAATTAATTTATAAGCACCGTTCATGTGGCAATATGCCCTATATAATCACTTTTGTAACAAAATGTCTAAAAAAATATACTATACATATGAAGTTTCTACACGGACGACGTGAAATTGATACTGTTCGGCACTCTCCTAATAAACAATAATAAAAAAACAGAAGAGAATTATAGTCGTAATAACACTAAATATTATAATAAAATAACGTTGATTATAATCAGGGTCAGATCCCTCCAATGGCTTCTGAAATATTGTACTTATATAAGATAATGATTTTTTAGAAAAAGATTAATAATATAATATTGTTGTTCGTGTTCTAAGCAATTGAATTATTTCACAATACATAGGTAAGTAATAGGTATTTCACATAATATTATAATGTACGACGTACGTATAAATATAGTATAGTTGGTATAGGATAAGGTGACCAGATTTTATTATATATTTGGTCAAACAGAGCAAAAAAAAACCGTGTTTATAGAGAACAGTCGAATGTGTTGGCGTGAATGCTGATATCACGGCGATTATATTATATTATATTGTCGTCCTCCGCAATATTAATTTGTATCTACTTTTCTTTTATGATTTTCTCGTTATCTGCCCCGGTGCACAATTATAAGTGTCGGAATAAAAGTGGTTTCTACAGTGGCACTGGCACAGTAATAGATAATAATATATAATGTAGTAAAAATTATTTGTTAGCAAAATTTTCGCTACCTATGCTTCTTAGCCTACTTTCTGAAAACAGAACATAATATTATAATTTATTAGTGTTCAACTCCCAAAGATTCCGCAAGGCACATTGGGACAGAGAACCAAAAAACGGACGTTTGGTAATTTAGTACTTTAGTGTAGGATATTAATAATATATATAATATCATATTATACACAATATGTATAAAATATTGACAATAGTTCGGGGGCTAGGCCGGGTCCAGGCGATCTCACGATTATAGTAAAAAAAACAAAAGTTGCAATCGTGACAACTTTATTATTATTATATTATTATAACTATATAGGTTCATAAACCATAAACATAAACATTGGCTTAACCAGGTCTTTGCGTTTGGGGTGCTTGAATGTCACCTAAAATCATTTTTTCATACACTTTGACGAGTTTGACCTTTTTTAAGAATTTATATGTTTTATAAAACAACTTATCGGATTTATTTTAATAATACATTTTGATTTCTTACCAAAAATTATTTACCCAGCTCTGCGGCAATCGATCCTCGGCAACTTAAAGTTCAAGGAAAACCAAAATAATAATCATAATTATCGAGAACTTTGAGTCAACGAATAACATAATGACTTATGAGTTATGACGGCTTGAAGGAAATCGATAATTTCGTGTCATAAATTTTCGAGCTACCTACCACGACTGTCGACAGGTACCTTACCCCAGGCATAATACCTATATCTATCAGTATTATACTATTATACATACCACTGATACCTAGCTTTAGTCATTGTGAGGTATAACTTAACTATTTACGATGTTCCTATTAGTTAAATTTCCACTTACAAAGTTTGAACATTTGCATGTACCAATTGATCAAATAATCTTTGTTTTTGCTTATCAAAAATGAATGAGTAATTTTACGTGAACGGAGTTTTATTTTATTAGAAACTACCAATTTATGACAAATTAAGCATTTAATGCTCAAAAATAAAATGAAATATTATTTACTAATGCCATTCCATTTTTTTTTATATAAAGGGAGATTTACTACGCGTATCACAGGTTGAGAAACACTGGTGTAGTATATATACATGAAAGTATGCAGCATACATTAGGTATGGTATAGATATAAAACTTCGAATCATACAAGAATTTGTTCTCGAAACTGTTAATCCTCATTATTTATTCTATTTATTATACTTACAAAAGTTCTTATGCACTTTATTTCATAGATATAAATAAAAGAGGTTTCCCCACGTAATCCAGTGACATATTATATTACAACTGCACGAATATGTTAGGTACTTATAACAAAGTGTGATTTAGATAATATGAATAATATTATAGTAAGTATAGAAACATTATTAGGAATTTCGAAAATTCTCGTTCTTCCCACTCTCTGATGCGAAGGCCAACGAGACGAGACAAGGCGCCTATGAAAAATTTTAGCTTCGTAAAAAACATTCGGTCGTCGGGTAAGGTATTTACCGTGAGGTAAACGCCGTCGCGTGTATAACTGCCACATTTCCACAATTTAAGGTATAATGTGCAGTATATAATAATATATATAGTAAAATGTACATTATAAACAGCCTGTCAGCCACACGGGTACAGTGCGTATAAACTATCGCTTAAACAACAGTGAACAACAAAACGAGTTAATTTTACTCGGGTTTGTGTACCTTTTGGGTCAGAAAACGTACCCGATATTTGGACAGCCACGGCCTGACAATATTATTTTACAAAATGTATTATTAAAATTATCTCGAAAATGTAAAATATTTCTTTGAATTTGAAAAGGCGTTAGTGGAAAGGCGTGGATGCAGTAATTTCCACAGTAGTGGGGAAAAGTTTTTTTGATGAATTTTCAAAATGTGGTGCACTTTTAACAAATCCATAGTGGACATTTTGCCTCAGTACACCCCAGGTCGAAGATGTTTTAACACTAATATTAACGTTACAACTTCGAATTTTCTTACGTAGACGATATTATGCGTATTAGGTATGCCGGCATCACGTCTTCGAGTTTATAAGTACCTACACTATTCGTTAACCGTACTGTCAAGTTTAATAATCTATACAAATGGGATACAATCATACATACAATGTACGCAAGTGTGGCGTTCGTGTGTGTGTTTGAGTCTATAGGTGACCCGGGTGACCCAGTGTCTAAAAAACGCTCCGGGGCGCGGGTGAGAGCTTAAAGTAAAATATAGTGAAAAATGTTTGATCAATCGGCGAAACGGTCGTCAAGGGTGCACGTCTGGGGTGGGGGAGTGAGAGCAGCGAAATTCGACCTGCAGTTTGATAGGTATATGCGTATAATGTATATTATGGTGTGTTATACATAGGTATAGGCAGGTACCTAAGTATTAATAGCGTATTATCGTTTGCTGTTTCCTCTACCTCAGCCACGTCGTGTTGTCATTATATTTATTATGTATATATATAGGTGTAGTATACGCACTAATATATTATGCCGAAACTGTAATTTATACACATATATATATATATATATCATGTACATGTCATCAACCCTTCACCGTTGCAGTGTGCACGCGTAGGTATATTACCTGTAAATTGTATATATATAATAATAATGTTACAGTGTATTATTATACGAGGGATTTCGTCAAATAGGCGTTTTGTCGACGGGGTGGGTGATCCGGAAACGAGGGGGTGCGTGCGTAACGAATTAGCAGCAACAAAAATAAATAAAAAAACAAACAAGCGGTAGGTATATACAATAATAAACGTCGCCGTCGTGTTTAATTAGAAAAAAACTATCGTGGTCGTAACCAAAGTAGGTAAACAATATTTAGGGTACATTATAACCACTCGTTTACCTATAAGGCATAATAACTTGTGTAATAAGTAATAAGTAATAACCAGATAGGCACAATCTGTCTAATAAATGTACCTATATGGTTTTGGTTTTATAGGGTAAATATATTATATAGGTACCTATTTCTATTGTATATTGTATATTTTTATTGTTTGGTTAAAAAAAGTATTTTAAACCAAAAGGAGACCAAACGATTTTTACACATCGTATTTTGCATATTAAATTTTTTCAAATGTATTAGCCATTAAGTAGGCACTAGAATATTTTGATTTAACCAATTATTTTTATAATTTATATACTATATATTGTGTAATATAAAATAATTGTTGTATATAAAATATTAGAATTTATAATTATGTGTTTATCTATTGAAATGAAGGAAGTTGCTATTGATAGAGAGGAGTGGAGAAACATTTCATTAATGAAGCAATCTACGGATTGAAAAAAAAATCTATATTTTTTTTTGGGTGGGCACAACTGCATAATATTATGCATTCAAGACGTCTTATAATAAGACTTTCATACTATAATCCTCTGCCCCGTGTAAGCATTTATAACTTTATAATATGATAGGTAGGTACCTAAAATAATAATAAGTACCTAATAACATATTTTTTTCACGTGCATACAATAAGATTGAACGCATACGAGTAGGTATAATTTATTTATTTAAGTATAATCTAGTATTATCTAAATATTAATAATATAATATAAACCTGTTCCGCACGCATTGAATGCGTTTTCAACCGTTCGTTTGTTTAGAAATTCGTAGGTAGTGACAATGTAGTGTAAGCTGAATACCTACTTAAATATTATAATATATTGGCCCACACACATATTTTAAATAAAATCTTTACGATACATGATAAAAACTTGAATTTCAAAGACAAAATAATACAATTTGATATCAGTCATATTGTATTATATCATATATTATATATCTACTATAAAGTATATTGGCATATTGCCCTATAACCATTTTGTTTTCGTTTAAATTGATCAGTGGAACGATAAACGGAAGAAATAACATTGGAAATATCCAAAATTATCCAGTTGCTATACACTAACACCATCTCCAGCACAAAAACGATTAAAATTAAAAGTATTTTAATTTTCCGAGCTTTTCATTGATGAATTATGAATAGACAATTTAACGTATTTTTCATGTCCATATATATGATATAATAAATAAAAAAATAACACTAAAATAAATTATGTTATATTATCTTGTATGAAGCAACATAATAACAAAATATGTCTTATATATAATATTATGAAATATAATTTGATACCCATTATAGTTATCAAAAAACACATTTAAATGCAATTCTTAGAAAAACATAAAATAAAATTTAATGTATAAACTTTTATATTATAAGTTCATATTAAATAAAATACAAATGCTACAATTTCCTAGCCCATTATTATGTCATATTGTCACCGGAAACTTTCAATGTATTTATTTACATAGGTACAGATATTTTAACTCGTTTAATAAAAAAATAAAAATATAACTAGGTACCTTATAAGTATAGTAATGCATTGACCCTTTATAAGAATAAAACATTATTCGCATAAGTATTAAAGGAAAAACATCCAAATTCCCAAAATCAGTTTAAGAGCATTCATTTAATTTAAAAACGTAATGGTATGGCTTTTTAAACATCAATAAAATAATGATGCATGATTTTTTTTGCCTAATGCTACAACTAAATCTAAAAAAATGTTCATCGGACATAAATTACTAAAAATTAGTTAATGTATTTAGAACATATTATCTTTTTCAGAAAATTATAATGTAAACATTTCTAAAGTGTCTTCGCGGGTTATTCGTTTTTAAATTATAACGAAATATCAAAAATCGATTGATGAGAATAGATTCGTTCATTTACAGGTTATTAATGTTACATTCCGGTAAAGTTTTTTTTTTTGTTAAAGGTAGAAAAACGTATAAAAAGGTGGATAATTGGATGTCGCTCTGCTGTACAGTAGGCTACAAGTGGGTCACTGTATAATGGATGGTATTAAATTTGAATTCAATGATAAAATAACATTGTATACGAAAAACGATTCTAAACGGTGACGGTTTGTGTGGATATTTAATATTATATTTATGTTCTTATTACTTATTATTAGGGCCAACACTTGTATGCATTTGCATATTTTTATTGGTTGGTCAAAAAAATAGCTAGTTTATACCAAAATGTGTTTTATAACCTAACGATGCTGACATACGATATTTTATTTCGCATATTTTTGCATATTATGGTGTTTTTGCATTTTTAGGGCATATTTTGGAGCATATTTAAGATCTTAAAAACTTGGGAATTACAAAATATTAATTTGTTTCACTCATATACCTTATTATTGGTATTTCAGCATACTGTAAAATTTTAAATGTTGCTTATAAAAATAATTGTGCCTATGAATTTTTAATATTTTTCAACTGCTTTTAATAAATATATCAGGAGCCTTGTATAAAATTTTGACGCTTTTTGGGCCAACAAATAAAATTTTTATGATATTTATAGAAAAAAAAACTAAAAAAATTGATTTTTAAATTATCGGTAAACAGTTCAAAAACAAGTCAAAATATTTTGAAAATTTTATCAAGTATAGGAATTAATCAAATAAACATATGATATAAATCTCAAATGTCTACGGAACACTTAATAAGAAAATCGCTACATGAGAAATCGAGTGAGTATCCAATGAAGTAAAAATTTGAACTTTAAAAGCTCATAAAAATTTAATTTGACTTTTGTATAGACATTTTTTTGTTGATAAAGGTAGATAACCTTATAAGGAATCTTGTATTAAATTTTAAAATCTTAGATTCAAAAAGAAAAATTTTTAAGAATTTCTAACTCAAAATAATCTGCACATTTTCGTGATTTTTACGCCTTTTGTCAAATTTGAACTTTAAATGACTTAAAAAAAAATTGTGACTATGGATTTTTAATATTTTTCAAATGTCCTTGTAACAATATATTAAGAGCCTTTTACAAAATGTTCAAGCTTTTTTACCCGACAAATAAAATTGTATAGACATTCATAAAAAAAAAAAACTAAAAATATATATAATATAAAGAACCAGTGAAAATTTCATATATCATTGGTGATGTGTCTATTGGAGCTACACCAAAAACCAAAATCTATTTTCTCGAAAACCGATTTTCCCGTTTTTTATAAATTTTTATTTGGTTTATCCTTGCGCTTTTGAAAACTATTAAGAATTTTTTACTTTTGACCCCTGAAAGTACCAACTAGATTCACTTTCTTATCAGTAAAGATACTTTTGAAGAATATCTAAGCATTTTTACTGTACACAAGGCGATGACAGACACAAAAAAAAAATAAAAAACACACATCATTGTAAAGTCAATACATTCATCGCTCTACTCAGAATCTAAAAAATAAGAAAAACAAATCAACTATTTACACATTTTTAAATACTAAAATAGGCGAGTGATATATATTTTGTCTGTAGTTGTCTAATACTCCATTGCGGCAATACATAATACTATAATAGCATTAACTACCTACTAGAGATCACACATATTCAATAGGAACATTATTTTTTTTCCATTTATTATTGTTTTTCAATGGTGCTTTTCAGACCATCTATTGAAAAATATATAATTTAATTATATCCTAAAATTTTTTTAAGTCACATGTGCTACTAACAACTGGACGGACTGACAATTAATATAATAATATTGCTCCTATTAAGATATAATATTATAACATTGTCGTGCAATATTAGATTATAATATTATATGCCCAGGCCCAGCCCATCCGTTTTTTACAATGTAAAAATGGAAAATAAAATTTCTTTAAAATACGCCACAACTAATAAATTCTAAAATGTGTGCGTGTGTAATACTTCATTAATCTACTTTTATGTGGGTATTTCGTAGGTAGGTGGGTAGGTAGGTACATAACACGCCATGCGATGCTATTCAAAAAATAAGCATCTACGTAATTTTGGTCTAAAACAAAATACAATTACATGTATTAAAAAACCCAACGTACCTACAGGCAACGACCTACCTAGTCTGAATAATCGAATATTTATTGAAATACAGTATTAAATACATGTACATTTTTAAATTGTGTTGCATTAATTGAAATCGTTATTATATTATGTGATAAATTTAAATAGGCATAATATTTTACATAGTATTTAAAACTTTTTTCAGTGGGTACCTACCCAATTTACTATTACACAGTCTCAATAGCAGTAAACTTAAATCACGTATAACTTATAGGTAGGTACCTAGTACTTACAGACAACCTACCTAGCTATTTATTATAAATCCAATTTAAGTTTAGGTTAATATAGGTTATATACTTGGCTATAGTTAATAACTTGATAGTTTTTTTTTTTGTACAATCCTAGAAAGCAATCATGTAAAAGATACTTTTTTTAAAACTATTATTCAAATACAGACACAGAGAATTATATAAAATACGTATTCGTGTACCTATACTAATAAATTATTTGAATACTTTTACTCAAGTAAGTACTTTACAAGATAGCTAGTAAGTTTAGTATTTAAAATTATATTATTTACGTTATGTCCAATTCGTCAAATTAATGTAATATTATTTATTATATAACGGGTACATAACAATAACACTGTGGATTCGGCTTTTATATAGGTAGTAGGTAAGTACCAATACTCTGACTAGGACTAAATGATGTTAAGTCTTTCCTACTATATAATAAGGAACTACAGATGCTCCGGAATTTTTTTTTAGTTTTATTCATGGAGTATCTTATAATATATATTGTATTATAAATTTGTAACTTTTAAATCGCCTGATTAAAATATTTAAATATAGGCAGTGTATTGGAAATAGATAACTAATAATTTTTTATTTTTATATAGGTAAGTACCTACACATGTATAATCACAACAAAAACCCTTCGTAAGCTACGTGTAAAAATGGCCAAGTAAAAAAAATATAAGATCTTTAAGCCCTATAAAGATGTGATATCATGAATAAATGCTAAGTATATTGAATTTAAGTAAACTTAT
>WHPZ01585188.1:0-14123 GCA_016617965.1 Macrosiphum rosae
TACCCATTATTTTTACGCAGACCTGTTTCTCACACTCCAGAGACTCGTTGACGCCGGTGTACACAAACCAGACTAGCAGTTGTCTGCCAGGTGGCATAGCCAGCTCGGATTCGGACATAGCGGCCAAGGCGGGCGGCAAATCGTCCTCCGGCCAGCACCGTCCGAGCCGGGTCAACTTTGATGGCGCCGGCGCCGGGGTGGGCGACGGTGGTAGCGGGGGCGGTGATGGGGGTACCGCAGGAAGTGGAAGTGCTTCCGGTGCAGCGGCGGCGGCGGCGTCAAGTGGCGGTGGTGGAGCCGACGGCGCTGGTGGAGGCAGCACCACGACTGGTAGGGCGTCGTATAACAACGCCCGCGGTTCCATCTGCTTCGACGGCGGCCGGCAGAAGAACGGCGGTCCCCGACAGTACAGAGACCGGACGTCCGACCGAGTCAAGGGCATACGGTGGTCGTTTGTGTTCGACCCCGCCGGACAGCTCTGCTACTACTGGAACATGGTCGTGTCCATGGCATTCCTCTACAACTTCTGGGTGATCATATATCGGTTCGCGTTCAGCGAAATCAACAGTAAGTCACCATAATTGTCCATCGCGCCATGGTGTATGAGGAATAATTTTAAAAAATGTCACTTACACGTTGAACAAATTTAGTGAAGGACAAAAATATTTTTAAAAAACCGTAATGGACAAATGTTGTGTTCAAAAAATGGGTCAAATCGACGTTCGGATGCGTAGGTATACGATACGTAGATTGGTAACGGCTGTAGAATATTTGCCTGTTCGATACGCATTACACATGAGTGTATTTTATTGAAACACTGCTAACACTTATTCTTAACACAAAATACATTTTATAAGAGTTTTTCATTGGAACACTAGATTTCATTTTAGACAGAGTGAGGCTTAGATTTGTAAGACCAAAAAAAAAATACGATTATCTAATAACCAAAATAATATCTGAGCGGGGAACCGATTATGCACTTGAGCAATTCATGTCCATAAATGACATGCCAATCAAATAATGAGCAAAAAAAAAAAAATAATAATAATAATAACATATATTATAACATTATGTCTTGTTCCAACGTCTGTAATCAAAACGTGTATTAACGAAATATTAACTATTACGCATTGATAAAGTTGAATACTGAATACCTACCTTACTACGCAGTGGCATACACAGATGTTTTAAATGGGAGGGATTATATGAAAGAAAAATTATATGCATAATATATTATACCAAAATATTTTTTTAATGTTATTAATTTTTATACATCTATACATATAGTAAGTAAATACCAAAATACCCCCAACCCACCCTCCATGTGTACGCCACTGATACTATAACTGTACATACATATTTATATTAAATATCTATGTATTTGATTATATAAACAATAATGTATTTATCGTTTAACCAGTGTCACTACAAAATGTAATACCTAATAAAACATGATGTGTATTATATTAAAGATCAATTCGGAAGCCATTCTCTCTTAAGTTTTTTTTTATCTCACCCGTTCTAGTATGTAACCTGTCAAGAATATGTCTAAAGTTTAACTGAAAAGGTGGAATAATACCGATATTCTTTAAACTAATTGCATAACTTGAATTTCGATTTGACATTTAATTCAACATTTATAAAAGTAAAAGATCAAACCATATATTACTAGGTACTTTCAGTGCCGAATTGTTTCCAGTGGATTTTCATTTTATTGAACCGTAAATATTGTATTTGATACAAATATCGTTATAGACATGTTCTTGTGTAACCGTAACGTTCTGATCCCTTGATTTCCAATTGATAGATACGCATTTTATATACATTATAAACATGCCATGTACAATAGGTGTGCATGATCAGGTGACAGTAATTATATTAGTGTTCCGCCGTTCCTTTAATATCAAACGTATTTCAGTCATATTATTATAATATTATAATACCGCAATGGCGTATAATATATGTCTATCAAAACAATAACAACAATAAAAATGTTTGTCACAGGGAACACGATAGTGGTGTGGTTTTGTTTGGACTATATATGTGATCTACTTTACGTGATCGACATATTATTTCACTTTCGCACGGGTTACCTGGAGGATGGCGTGCTGCAGACGGATGCCGCCAAACTGCGCAACCATTACATGAACTCGACTACGTTCTACATAGACTGCCTGTGCCTGTTGCCGTTGGACTTCCTCTACCTGTCCATAGGGTTCAACTCCATCCTCCGATCGTTTCGGATAGTGAAGATCTACCGGTTCTGGGCGTTCATGGACCGGACCGAGCGGCACACCAATTACCCAAACCTCATCCGATCCGGCAGCCTCATCCACTACCTGTTGGTGATATTTCACTGGAACGGGTGTCTTTACCACATCATCTACAAGAACAACGGGTTCGGTAGCAAAAACTGGGTGTACACGGACTCGGACACCGAGGAGACGGACACGGTCAAGCGGTACCTGCAGAGCTACTACTGGTGCACGCTGGCTTTGACCACCATTGGTGACTTGCCCAAACCCAGGAGCAATGGCGAGTACGCGTTCGTCATATGTCAGTTGCTGTTCGGACTTCTACTGTTTGCAACCGTGCTCGGCCACGTGGCAAGTATAGTGGTGAGCGTGAGCGCGGGCCGCAAAGAATTCCAAGGTACAGTAACAATTACTCTACCCAACATTTTATACCTTTTACAGTATACATATAATCAGTGGCGTATTTTAAGCTCGACTACGTTAATCAGCTTCTTGAATATTTTCATTTTGACAGATAACTGTTGATTTTTTTTATTTTATTTTATATAGTAACTTGACAATTGTATGATAATATAAATCTCATTATATAAATACATATCATACAGACCAATTGTTTCCAACCAGAAATTGTGATCAACTTTTAAAATAATTTTTAGTTGATTTAAATTATCTAGATGTAATATTACGAGCACATATTCCTTGAAAATGTATTTATGACAGTATTTTCTTTTATTAAAAATTAACAATTATAGCCATTACACGAGCCACAAATATACAATAATGAACGCAGCGTAAGTCAACACCCTATACCTACTATTATATACATTCCAACATTTAAAGCATAATATAAGAATAAAAATTATAAACATTCAACCGTTAAAATTAAAATCATGTTGTACTTCATACTTGATATACTTATGAATACAAAAATAGGTTACTTATTGTCTTTATAAACGTATAAAACCTTTCATTTGTATTAAAAATGTAAATTTCATCAATAAATATTGTAAAACTAAAAATTAAATTTGCGTGATTAATTCTCATTACAAAGTATAGATACTCGGCTCAAAAAACGATAAGTTTTCTATATTAGAGCCCATTAATGTGAGGCTAAGTAATGATCGTCGTCACAAAAACGCATTATAAAAGTTGAGGCTTAATGGTCCGCAAAAGGGTTTCCAAGAGCTTTTAATCATTTTCGTATTTCCAAGCACACTGATCATAAAATGTTTTTTTTCCAAATGAAACGCTTGAAAAATTATAAAAACTATAAACGCTTATTTTATTATATTTACGATAGAATTGTTCGTAATATTTTCAATTGCAAAACGGTGACGTGTATACAAACGTATATTTTATTTTAAACCTTGAACACATTATAATAAATATATAACTTTGCACACACATTTATTCCTTATTATAATAGTAATAATATTATACAGCCTTATAGGAAGCAAAATAATATGTATGGTACCTAGGTATTATAAACGTATAGTAATATTTCTAATAATTTGCTTATTAATATAGATATATTTATTAATATAGATTATCGTTTGGACTTATGACGAGAAAAGATTCCTTAAAGTAACTTAATTCACCCATAACGCAAAACAATAATATTACTTAGTAGGTAAATACATTACATCCAATATAACATCCAATCATAATATAATATAACATCCAATACCTAACATATAATTGTATTCTCCTAATAATTTATTATTTAACTACACTAATGAGAATGAATTACACACGATGTGGGTCCCTCGCAGTAAAAATATAGTGTAAGTACAACAATATTATCCTTCAGTACAATACCTAAATATTTTAATAATGTCTATATAATTCCAAACAACCACTCCATAAAATCATAATTTATAATAATAATCCACATTTTTTTCAGTAGGTAACATTTATGTGAATGGTTTGTGTAAATTCTTAGGTACCAATTATTAAATTCTTTATAAGTACCTACCTGGTTATTTTTTAATTCAAAGAATTTATCATTAGTGGTTGAAATTATTCATTTGACCAGACTTTAAATCTCAGTTAAATTGATACATTGTACCAGGTACCTAGTATCGCAGTGAAATAAATAAAACAAGAATATAATATACAGTTTTATAAAATACACATCCACAAAATTATATATCTATAATACAACTAAAATTGTTTTCGTATAATAACATTATATTTAATCTTGATCCTTTATGCAACATATTGGTAGAAACATTGGACATAGTACATATTAGTATCGTAAACAATTTTTTCGTAATTAACGTGGTTTGATTCAATGATTTTTATGGAATTATTTTATGTGTTATAAATAATATTAAATTATAAATATTTGATATTTTGAAGAACTTCAATTTATTGCTATTAGATACGATATATCCGTGTTTATAGTGTCGTTTATTCTTGTTTCCTCGTGCTTACGGAATTCATTGATAATGTGTTAATGCTTGATAGTATGCATTCGGCTCTACATGCGATACTCGTGTGAATGTTTCTTATTAGGTCATCAAGTAGCTGTGTGTAAGAATGTACGACGTCCTATACGTAGGTAGTTCATTATTATTGTTTCTAATTTATTTTAAGTTCTGGGTAATATATTGTTTTTATTTAATTTAATTTTGTCTTTGGTTTTCTCCGTCGTTTTTCCATCTGCCATTAAGTATAATTTGCTTACTTCCTCTGCGACCATTTTCCTCCAGATACCACTGTCCTCCACTTTTCATATTTATGGACAAAAAACATATTTTTGGGCTAAAACTGTTTATTTTTCCTTCAAATATTAAAATTAATTTAATAAAAATTACCGTTATTACTTTATGCACCTTAGCTGTTGTAGTGACTAATGTTGTACTGTTGCGCACTGTATTGTTAAGAAAGAGTAAGGCTCTAGAAGTCGATAATGTCGTAAATCTGATTAAGATTAAGACATACTTTTGTGAAATTGCTCATCAACTATCAGAAATTCTGATGATGGTTCCTATGAGTACCTACACACAGACAAAGGAAATGGTCTAGATTTTATTTTTTGAAGAAATGGACAATTGAGGAAAATTGTATCTCATTTTTGGAGGCAAATGCCGTCTTAATATTTGAAAAGGATGTATCTGCAGAAGTGGACACGTGAGAAACTTTCTGATCGGCTTTTTAGTTTCCAATAGTATATGCTCATATAAATATATAGATGAATTACCACCTATTCCTTTTCTACTAACCGTGTAGGTTTTTTCTCCTCGAATGTGGCCATAATATTGTTCTGCTGCAGTGATATGCATATTTTACGGAGATTAAACGGTGGTCTAACTGCAGTTCTAGCGTATACCTCAAGGGCTACCATTGTTTATTATGTTACATCGTTATTATCGGTAGTTATAATAATAATATTTTATTCCAAACGCATCGTATCCAGAAGGCACAGAATGATAGTTGTAGATGATTCGGTCGTGCAGGCAAAAGCCACACTGCTCTAACTGCAGGAGGCCTTATAAATCTTGATTTTAATCCGTGCGTACACCCGGTTTACACACATACATATATATATATATGTGTTCGTTATAGTATACTGTACCCACACTACAATATACATAATAAAACTAGATTAAGTCGCTCGTGTGACGACGGAGTTTATATATATATAGTTATTCGTGGCGGCGATGGCGGTAAGAAACGTTTCGCACACAACACGATTTTGAATTAAGGTAAACCTCTGCAGCGGGGAGTTTATTGATTTTGTGTTTGTATTTTGTCTCTTTTTTCCCCTTCAGTTACTTATTTTTTTGTACACACACGCTTGCTATTTATTCTACTACTATATGCGTGTTACACAACCTCCCGGCGAGAGCAAGAACATCGTTAATAACCCGGTGTTATCCCCGGTATTCGTTAGCTTTGCGATCGCAAAAACGGTGCATTCAGAGAGCTTAATAGACGCGCGATGTTCACGACTCCGAGTGTGTCTGTGTTATTACTATGGGTATCGTGTTTCGGAGATTCGATCGAAATAATCATTCAGAGCCGATAGGGTTTATATTTTCTTGCAGCTTTGTTTAATAAAGAAAACATTTGAAAAAAAAAAATGTTAAATGTTTATGTTAATAATGTTACGATTCTCAAAAATGTTGAGGTAACAGTTACAATCAAAACATAATGGTCGACTACACAAGTGCAATAATTATCAAACCTTTCATATTATTACTTAAATAGAATAGATATAGGTAGTGACAATATAATATAGGATCTATAGATGCCTGCATTAAGTATTAACAAATGAGTATATTATAATAAATTAAAAAATACATTTTTTAACACACGAATGCAGATGTATTTGTTGGTAGTTATTAAAATATAAATTATTGCCTATAGAAAATAAGTAAAATATATTGTTTGTTCTTCAAACAATGGTAAAATAGATATTTTAAAAATGGATTACTTAGCTAACGTAATAACTTTAGGTGGATAGATTTTCATCTAAAACTCAATTCATAGAACGTAAACTATAACATGAATTATACCTATTTCTATAAAAATATCAATGTTACAACAAAATCAATTGTTTTTTTTTATTAATAATATGACTGTAATTTTATTTTGCAGATGGTACTGCTCAATGTAAGTAAAGACATGTAATGTTTACAAAACTATTAAATTATTATTTTTAAATGTATTTCTTTCGATCTGTCGTCCAATATTTCTACCTATCTACTCGTTATATTTTTTTCATTTAGTGTTTGCTAACTAGACTTTACTTTTATAATGTTACCCACCTTATATGTTGAATAAAACTGACAGTTTCACTTATTTTCTAAATCACTAAAATATATTACCAGCTGGTTGTCTCTATGATTTCGGGTTGATTTTTATTTTTGCGTTGTGTTGTATTCGAAAACTAAACAATAATAATATGCTTTTAGTGAATTTTGTCTTATTTATTCGGTTCAATAAGCGCCCTGAGCCTCATTATTTGTTTGTCTTATGGTTTTATGCTTTTCATTTTAACTGTAGATATCGAATTTGTCTGTATTCTGGATGGTTAATATGTTCTACTTTTTATATTTGGTCAACAGACGACTAACCAGATGATTTACTCTTAAAAAAACGATACCCTAGGCTTATGATTTCCATAAAAATACGAATTAAGCCAGAGTAATTATTTTAATAATGAACACTATTTTTTTTTCTAAAAAACACATTTTTAATACGTTTTCATTTTAGGAAAGTAAAAAATGGGTGCGGTTTTAATATTTTAAATTATCTTTTATGCTTACACTATTATTTTTCACACATATAGTGTAACAAGATTTCTTTTTCAAATAGGTAACAATCTATACTTTTTATTTCAAAATACCATTAAAAAATGTTGATGTTGTTCACACAAATATTGGACAAATACCTAGTTTTCTTTATTGATAATTTATCCATAAATAAAATTAAAAAAAAAATTATTTTTCTTAAAATAAGGTGTGTCTGCTGTTAAACAATTCACCCTGTATATTACCTATTTTATTAAAGAATATTATTAAGTTGTTTCTTTTTCTGAATTGAATAAATCATATAAAACATATAGGTAGATAGACTACTAGATGTATATAGTTAAAAATTGTATTTTAAATAAATTATGCAATTTACATAAAACTTAAAGAAGGTATTTAACTAAATTGGATGACAGTCTTTATTATGTAATCCTTTTATTTGCACAACAGGAAAGTTGTAATCATTATTATATGTAAACTAACATTTTGAATGCGAAAGCATATGTCAATAAATATAGATATACACAATTTACACATACAACATACAATGTCATACATATTATATTATTTATCTTCTCTTGTCTCGTGTATGAACTATTCATATATTAGACATATGATATAATACCCAATTAGTTATCAAGCATGATGCTCGTATCCCTGCATTAATGGTGCTTAAAGTAAACAAAAGTTACAAACAATTATATGTCTTTACCTACTTGATGCATTCCGCTTATGTTTATTGATTATATTCTTGTATACTTTACTATATTATATTTTATTAATATTAGACTAGGGTAGCTTTATTTTGTCGTAATAATTATCAAAATGCAGCTATAACTGAGCTCATTCTGTAAAGTGTACGATAATATAATAATATTATCAAATAGATATGTCAGTCAAATTTTTATTTAATTACGAATTACATATAAACGTAAAATGGCATTTTTTTTTCAATTATAATATATTTTGATTACAATTGTTATTTTTTAGCGAAATTGGACGGTGTTAAAACGTATATGCGAATGAGAAGAGTACCGAATCACTTGCAGACCAAAGTGATTAAATGGTTTGACTACCTCTGGTTAACGCAAAAATGTTCAGACGAAGAAAAAGCCATTAGCTGTTTACCGGGTAGTTATTAAATGCATTATTCTGTTTTTAATTAAAATTCGTATGGTGTGAAAAAGTAACATCACGTTTTGTTATAACTGCTAAAATACAATATAATATAAAGTGTTTTAATATTAGAATATACAACATTGAATAACCTTGTACACAGTAATAGCAAGAAGGGAAACGGTTTGAGAAAACGATAATATTTTTACTTACACTTACAATGTCATGTCTTGGTTTTTAATTTTTATAACAAGATTACCACTTACATTAACAAAATTAATATGCTGGTATAATTTATCGCTTTTACAGATAAACTAAAAGCTGAGATCGCAATAAACGTACACTTGGACACGCTGAAAAGGGTTGAAATCTTTCAAAACACAGAAGCCGGATTCCTTTGTGAACTGGTGTTGAAATTAAGACCCGTGTTGTTTTCTCCTGGAGATTATATTTGCAGAAAAGGTACATATAAACCGTAATTTTCAATTCATTGTGGTGTTCAAATATTATTATCAACACTGGAGGAATGATTAAATTATGATTCGTTTACAGGGGAAGTTGGCAAAGAAATGTACATAGTAAGCAGAGGGAAACTACAAGTGGTCACCGACGATGGCAAGTCGGTTCTAGCAGTACTTCGAGCAGGGTCATATTTTGGAGAAATCAGTATACTTAATATGGGGACAGCAGGTAAATGTTTTCAACAGTACAGTGTAAATGAGTGTGGTTAATAACCCTTAATGTTGTACAGGGAATAGGCGAACTGCTTCAGTCCGGTCAGTAGGCTATAGCGATCTGTTCGTTTTGTCAAAAAAAGACATGTGGGACGTGCTCAAAGAATACCCTACTGCCAGAATCAGACTAGAGGCAATAGCTACCAAACGTCTGGAAAAGTACAAAACTGAACCTAGTCCAGACGATAAATTAGAAGGTTAGTCGAAAACTACAAATCGTTTGAATACGTTAAGTATTACCTAAATTACGTATGTAGGTACCTATTTGGCTATATGTGTACGGTATAGAAGAGTTATTCATGAATTTATTTGGGTAATACAATTGTCTGCTTTACTTGTAAAGGATTAGTCGGAAGGCGATGCAAGTCGACGCCCGGAATCGTAGAAAGCCAAATTAAAGTAGAAGATGAGATGTGGTTGCAATCCAGCGAAGGTCTTTTAAGGCCAGCGGCTACATTTAATAGCAACATCAATAACAGGACTTCGTTCAGTCCTACCGCAAGTCCTAGTTTCAGGTTAGTTAAGACGCGACCATATACATACTTCCTCGATAAAACCAATCTATATTATTATGATACAGATCAAATGCCGCAGCAACATTAGAATCCCCTCTGTCTAGTAAATATTCTCTAGATCAAGAACACCACCATCACCACCATCACCATGTTCCAGATGCTCAAAAACCACAAGCAACAACTTCAGGTGACTATCGATTCAGTTAACTATTACCAACGTTGTTATTTTTCGTGTGTGTTATAATCATAAAGTCTTTTACACCATTAGGTGTAGGTAAAGATGCAACGATGGTGTCCGCATTGGAAGCGGAAATTAATAGACTTCAAGAACGTTTGATAGCTGTAGAAACAGAGAACTTGTATCTCAACAAAAAAGTTACTCAACAGCGGTGGGACATGGACCACAGGCTTGCTGAAATTGAGATGCAGATTTGTAAAGACGTTGGAAGTAGTGCAGATAGTAGTTGTGATGATAACGAAAGAAATAAAGAGTCGATCATCTAAGTGATTTTTCCGATTGAATTTTAAAAAAAAAACCAGATTCATCTGCGCCAAAGACTGACGTCAATATTATATCGAGTTATAAATTGTATTTTTTTTTTTTTTTTAATTACCAGGGTGAAATTTACAAAACCCAGGAAACTGCAATTATTTTGGTTCACATAATATAAACAGATGAATTTACTAATAATGCGCGTAAGATTCAGGCCTAATAAACATATTTTTACAACTCAAAATTAAACTTCTTCAACCTCATGTGATTAATTAATTATGACAGAATCGAATGAATTAAACAATTACCTATTAACAAAGTATATATGAATACTAAGTGGACATTTTTTTTCTACTTAGTGAAGTATGTATTCGTGTTTTGCATTTTAGGAATTTAATCATAAGATATTTACATGTCATAAGCTAATTAAGATATACATTTTACATCTTAGGTAGGTATATATCTATATGCATGATGTCATGTAATTATATTATATTACCAACAGCATTTCGAAGCTGATACCAATCGTGCAAAATATTAGAAAAGTAAAGAAATATTATTTGTTTGATGCCCACCAACGTTTTTAAATAGGTACCATTTATTTGTTGTATTTTTTTTTCAATTACAATTGTTATCTTACCAAAGTCATAATTATAAAATATTTAGTTTCAGTGTTTTCCCTTATTGTAATTGCAGTCAGTTCCTGAACAACGTTTATTAGATAAACATTTAAATTATGGGGACCAAATGATTAAATCGGTCAATGACTTTGTCACCTGCATAGAATCACAAAATCAATAATATTATATGTAATTCAAAACTTCTATTTAAAGTAATTATTTTCAAATTTTATATTTCCTACAGTTTCCTATATTAATGTGTTTATTTGTTTTTTTTTTAGTATTTAAGTAGTTTTTATAGACATGTTTTAATGGTAACACACGTCTAGTTAGACATACAATGTACTATGAGCTTTTTTTTATATATTTTTTTAAACATACCTATTAGTCTTTATCATTTGTTTAACATAATATATTTATTTTATTAGATTATTATAATCCTTACATCCTATATCATCCAAGCTATAGGTACACGAGCTTGACCATTTTTTTGTCATTAAATTAACGTTAGGCCAGCATATGATGCTATATAGAGAAATACTGTACAAAATATTTATTTGTGAAGAAATATATTGTAAATAATATATAATAATATATATTATATTACTGTCATTATGAAAAGTGTTGATTATCTTGTTGCTTTATTATTATTATACAGTTATAACTCTTATGCAAAGTGTTCTCAAAATAAATAATGAAAAAAAAATAATAACATTTGAATTAATAAATGAATAATTGAAATTGTTATAATTAATTAAATGTAAGTAAACTAATTAAATAATAATATTAAAAGTAGTTAAGTAAAGTTGATTTAAAATGTGAAGTTATTTTTCTAGCAAAATAACATTTTTTTTTTTTTTTATATATATACAATATACATATATGTATTTAAAAAGACATAAAACACTATTTTAAAATTATATTTTACCTACGTATGTAAATATATACCTATGTATATACATATGACAAGTATGAGAACACATTTTAAGACACTTTGTATAATTTTATAACTATGAGTATTATATTAACTTATTTATAAAAATTAAAACTTTTATTCGATTTTTTTTTTAATTATGTATATTTACCATTAAATTATTAAATTTATTTTCCACAATGTCATAGTATCATACATCGATTATACAATTAAAATAAAGTTCTTAAAATATTATTTACGATTTACAAATAATAATATACCTCGAGCCTATTCACACCGTCCTACGTTACACCAATATTAACTTTTATTTTTTAACAATAATATATGATTATATACACAAATAGTATTAAAATAATTATAATTTATGCAATTTGTTTGACAAAAATAACTTCAACCAGCAACCTATTGAATACTATCTCCAAACAGACTTGGTTAGTATTCCGAATACTTTTTAAATACTTTTTTTTCGAAAGTATTTCATTACGGTATTTTGAATATTTTTTATAAGTATTCTGAGTACAGTATTCGGAATACTTTTTTCTTATTTAGGTATACTCTTATACATAACTATTACTTATTAATTATATAAATTTGAATATAATTTATAATTAATATTTAGCCAGATAGTTGTGTATTATCAAGATTATAATAATGTTCATTTTTAAACACAGAATTGAAAAAAATAATATTTTTGCTATTGAAATCTAAATCTACTAAAAAATAGTATTCGAAAAATATTTGGAATACTTTTTGTGAACTATATTATTATCATAAAGTATTCGAATACATATTCTAAATTCTAAAACATATTCAATACTTTTTTTTAAGTTTTCGGAATATGTATTTGAAATACTTTTAAAAAGTATTTTACCTAAGTCTGATAAAAAAATAAATTACTCATAGTCATATCAATACATTTTAAGATATCTTTACTATTCCTTAAAAATGGTGACTGCAGGCAAAATATCTCCATAAAGAATCATTTATTGGATGAAATGATTTACTGTTTAATTCAAATTTAACTGATCCATTGCACTAATACTTTGGCCTACTTAATGATGAGTTACACTCAAAGCCTAATATAGAGAACAGCGACTTCCCCGGCTTTAATATCTAGAATGATTTCAAAGATTCTATGACGTGTTACGAATAGTACCTATACAGTTATACTTGAACATATAGCTTAAGTCGCTCAAGATTACAAATAAAAATATTTCGTGTACCTACTTATATTAAAATTCTGAATAAAGTACCTACCAATAGTTATGATATTTGTATTCGTTGGTTGTCAGCTAGGATAAGAAAAATTTATACAATCAATCATCATGGTAACAAAGAAGAAAAATAAAGCTGTGCAAATATTAATAATGTTTTTCCTTAATTTTTATTTGGTTTTTATCGATTATATAAAAAAAAAATTCATAATTTATTGTAAAAATAATACATTCATGATTCATCACTCCACTAAAATTTTCCTCATTCTATAGTATTTACATCCACCTTAAGTTAGCACATTTACCCCACGCCACCCCCTCCCCCTCGTTAACCTATATTGCACTATGCTATAAAAATCCGAGTGAAAAAAATGTTGAGTCGGAAAAGCAGTGAAAAATAGCCCTGGTCTAATAAAAACTGAAATGACGCCACTGGCGACATCCACTAACCCACTTTTAGATTCTGAGTGAAACGATGAATGTATTGATGTGTTTTTTTTTTTTTTTTTTTAATTTTTTTTAATTTTTTTTTTTGTGTCTGTCATCACGTTTTAGGACAGAAAAAGTGCTTGGATTTTCTTCAACAGTATCTTTTCTGATAAGAAAGTGAATCTAGTTGGAACTTTGGGGGGTCAAAAGTAAAAATTTCACAGTAGTTTTCACAAGCGCCGGGATAAACAACATACAAATTAAGGAAAAACGGGAATTTTTACGCAAAATCGGATTTCCAAAACATCGATTTTGGTTTTTGGTGTAACTCTAAAACAAATTAACGTCCTATATACATGAAATTTCCACTGGTTGTTTATATTTGCATTTTCTATACACGATAAGATTTTCAAAATATTTTGATTTATTTTGAACTGTTTAGGCATATTTTCATTTTCCATTTTTTTTTAGTTTTTTTTCTAAAAATATCAATAAAATTTTATTTGTTGGTTGCAAAAGCTTGAAAATTTAATAGAAGGCTCCTAATATATT
>WHPZ01585190.1:7697-29923 GCA_016617965.1 Macrosiphum rosae
AAATCGATTACTTAGAATTTTACTTCATAGATAGCAGCACAAAATTTAAATTATGTATTTTCGGTATTTTCATTAGCTGATAATATTGCCATATCGGACGGCCAACGTGTCAAGTAAATATTTTTACGTTAAGAGGGCGCCACACATCTATAAATTTAATTTTTGTAAAATACGTTTCACGCTCGAAAAATAACCACTCGAGCCACATTTTTAAACTACCGAACTTAAACTCGATATAGCAGAAAATATTATGATAATTCAATTCAATTATATTTTCTACTAATGTTTGTATTAATTTCTTATAATCATATAAAACTAAAATTACTGCCAGACACTCAAGACCGACCCATTATATTTTGAGTGGCCCACCGATCTTTTCTCCTTAGCTTGCCGGCCCACCACAACAGTGGCGTATTTAGAAATTTTTCATGGAGGGGGTCCAGCTAATCTTCCAAATACATTATTATAAGTAAGGGGCTCCGCTACAGAATATATTAATATATATATATATATATTAGTTATCAGATGTTTATATAAATATTTAAGAAGCCGATGGGAGGGCGGGGGGTATCACTGCATTACAGCTTATACAGGCGAACGTATAGCTGATGACAAGTAAAATGGTGACACTACTATACAATACGTCATGGTACATATGACCTAAATAAATTTACTTAAGTTTTTTTTTTACTATCCTTAGGTACTGTCAACGTGTTGAGTAAATAAATGCGTGAAAAACAACCAGTCGAAACTACAATAATTTTTAAGCAACCAAATTTATACTCGATATAGATGTATTACAATAGGTACTATGTATGTTTAACAGCGTTTTCTTTTGATATCATATAGCAATTGGCTATTAATACTTATTTTAGCAGATAAAAAGTGATAATACAGTATTATTAAAATGTAGGTAATAGGTATATCCGTATATAGGTAATAGGTATATAGGCCCCACAGGTAAATAATAATATTATTATTATATTTCAGTGTAAGTGGAGCTAGAAATGTTTAGGTTTAGAATCAACTCTTAAGTCTGTAGGTAGGATAAATGGTAAGTATAATGCGTTTTTAAAACAATACGAAATTATACGAATATCTTTCACGGATACACCTAAACATAATATATCGTCGTGTAAGAATAAAATTTATTATAATTTATTGTTTACACAAAATAAGAAGAGTTGGCTACGAGGAGTACCATACATTAACCGGAAATACCACTTTTTAATTACCAATAGGCCTAATGTCTGTAGGCGTATTTTATTATGTACCTATAGGTATTTACATATATTATATTATAATATATGGCGGGTTTCCACTATACACGTGTGCGTGTACGTACATACAAATCCTTAGCTGTGATTGGTTGGTTAGGATCAGTTACCACACGATTAACCATGATACCGTGTAGTTGGACATAGCTGAACATATTTCGTGTAGGTACAGCAAACGTGTATAGTGGAAACCCGCCTTTATACGAGTCAAACATAACATAACACGTTGGTAATAAAATCCTAACCATTTTCTATCGTTTTCTAGCAATTTTTATTCACTCGTTTGTTTTCTAACAAAATCTTAACCGTATCGTAACATTTTAAAAACAATCTACAGTCAAGTCGCAATAACTCAAAAAACCCGACAACTTTAATTGTGTCTTATTCCCCTAGAAAATTTTTTCCCTAGAAATAAGTTTGATATCTGAAATAATATAATACATATCTCGACTTGAATTTGTATCCACCTTCAACTTCGAGTTATCTTGACTCGACTGTATATAGTAATTTGCAGACCTTACAGTCAACTGGCCAAGTATTTGAATATATATCTACTTTTTTGTTATTTCAAATAAGCTTCGTGACGACAGCACTCCCATGTTTGAAATTCAATTCAAAAACTACACCAGTAATTGTTATACAATTTGTACAAATCTGTAAACACAATTTCCAAATTAGCGAAACCACCCCATCACTCATAAAATCCAAAATCACTTTGTGGGTTTTAAAAATACTAAGGTTTCTTTGAGTTTTTATTCCGGAATACTAAATATGTACTTTTTTTTTGTTTTATCTTTGTATGACAATGAACAATATTTTCGTATTTAACTATTTTAAATTTTGTGCCTAAAATAATATTTTGTAATGGTTCTGAAAATGCATATGATAAGATTTCATCAAATAAGCAGATTACAGTAAACCTAGCTGGGTTAGACCCAAGTCTGAAATATTATTCTCGAACCTATTAAAGTTTAATGTATGTAGATATTGACTATTTACTTAAAATATTTTCAAATAAGCTTAAGTATGTATTTTTGATTGACGTCTAAATATTTAAATATCAAATTTGTTCAACTAAAAAATGTATTTTTTATTTTTATTTAATTATTTTTAAAAAGTACCTAGTTAATATGTATTATGTATTCAAATACTTGATACCTATTCATAATTAGTTTTTAAAAGTGCCTACCTCATCTTTGTTAACTATTTGTATTTAATTTATTACCTACAATCGGACACAAAATATTAAAAATTAGTAAACATAATGTAACAATATATTAATAATGAATATAATCCTAATCAGTTGTTCTGTTCGATAAAAACGAGAAATGGTTTTGAATAAACAATAATATACACATTAAGTTGAATACATTATTTTAGTTCAAACTGTCGAATGTCGATATAATGTGTTTTTGTTACTATTTTTTTAACCAGAGAAAATATAATTAAAATGTCTGTTCTTGTAAAACATCGAGATAGCCATTGTTTAAGTGGAACTCGAATACTCAGAAATTTTTCTTACATAAAGACTGGGCATTGGACAAGGACAAACGTTTGTACAAAATGATTTTAAATTGTGTATTACAATGAAATGTTTTGACCGTATATTATTAATCAAAATATGATCTCGAAAATATCAACACTAACTTATTTTTGTGGACAATGACTGAAATTATATTAGTTCGGTAAAATAATTCTTCGACGTTAATTAAAACATACGATGATAATTTTATGCAATAATACGCATTGTCGTCTGTCGATAAACTATGTTATTTTTTATTATATCATTTTTTCATTCATTCATGTTTATTCTACGATTGTGTTCAAATACAAATCTATCACGTTTTAGTAATTGTTTTTTTTTTTGCACTACCGAAAACAAATATTACTTTTATTATTTACATATTTGAAATGAATTGACAAACATATCGACTAACCAAAAATGAGACTATTGTAACTCAGAGTTGTCCATGTCATATTATAAGCTGTTATTGCAATAACAGTCACGAAAACACTACATAACTATATTTTGAAGGTTAAAAGGTCACGGCGGCAGTTTCATCGAAAACTCAAAGAAATTTGTTTCCACCGAGCATAGGTACCTATATTATAAAAATCATAGTTGTAGTGGACCAACATTTTTACGGGGTACTTACCTTATCCTACCGGCTAAACTATAAATACGTTTTACAACGAATCATTGAATATTGACGTAATGGTTCGAAATTTGATTTATATATATTGAAATTCTTAGAACAATAATATTCTGGACATAGCCAGTTTCCGCCAAAAGTATATTATATTTCCTATTCGATTTTTCTTGATGTCTTACAACTTTTAAAACCATAATCGCAGGTCACATACCTACTACTGAATACCTACACATATTATTATAACTGTTATTTCTTACATTATTCTATGCGGCTCAAGGAAAAATGATCAACTTACATATTTACGAAAAATATAAATTTTGACAAATGTTTTTAAAGTTCGAACACAAATATTTATAGGTAAAGCAGATTTAAGTGTGCTTGTAAAAACAAAGTGGCTATAATATATCCATATAGTATATTTATTAATTGTAGTAAGGATGTTTTGCGACTATTATAAGAAACCTTATAATATTGTATTCAATTTTTAATCCTTTTTACTCATTACCATATATTTTTAACAATAATTATCCCAGTTTTATTCCAGGTGCAAGGTTTCAAGCAGGCCATTTTGAAATTTCACCAGGCCATATAAAAATAGATATAATTACCTATCTACATTTTCCTGCATTTATATTTTACTGTAGAATGGCGAAATACTTGTAAAATAAAGTTGTAAAATCAATACATATTCATCCCTCAGCTGAAAATCTAAAATGTTTTAAAATAAAAAATGTCTGCACTAAAATATCAATTTACTAAAATTGTTTTGTATAGGAATTTTTATAAAGTTTTCAATTTATTATAATGATTCACTTCTTGAAAAATCATATCCCGATAGTTATTCATATGTACACATATAAAGAAAAAGTATACACTCGAAAGTCCACTATTCGAGACAGACAATATTATTCAACTATTATACTTTGATTTCAATCAACTTACAGTACCTACAAAATATAAAGCTTTATAATATTTATATATTTTAAATCCAATACATAATTATTATTTAACGTGTATACAGTTAAATAATAATTTTGTAATAATTTTATTAAAAAATGTTGAAATATTTTACTAAATTAATATGTAATAAGTACCTAATTATAGTGATTACAGAACCATCAAATCATAACAAACCGTCAATTTTGCATCAGTAATATCATTTTATACCTAAATATTCAGTAAAAACTCAAGGTTGCTGGTTTTATTTCAAACCAGCAACTGGATTATAATAAACTGTTCCTATAATAATGGTATTACAACGTAAAAAAATAGACGTCAATAACACCAAACAGATGAGACAATCGATGTACCCGACATCCGTTAATTGAGATTACGCGTGCTTCGGTTATTATACTTATATATTGGAGTAAAAACACCGCAGTGGAACAAACACGGTTGGCTTATTAAAAATTGAAAAATAACATCATAACGGTTAATATTAATAATATAGAACGGGTTCGAAGAGAAAAGTGTCTTTAAAAGGAGCGAATATAACGGAGTCGGTAGTTACCTATAAAAAATACCGTGTCGACTATTTTCTTACCTAGGAGAAATGTGACGTGTTTTTTGATCCATATTTCAAGTTTAATATATTATAACAAATTGGTGTTCAAAAGCTCTAATATTTTGAAGTTTAGTTTAAACATTGCAGTGAATTCGCTAGATAAAATACTTTAGAGTATCTCTTTTTTACGTCAGTTTCTGTTCCTTGATATTTTAAATAACAACTTAAATTTTCTCAGAGTCAGTTTTAACAATATGAAGTGATAAAAAAAAAAATTGACACATTCAAAACAAAAACATGTCAAACGATTAAATAAAAATTAAAATGACATTATTACATACTAATAGCCTGTGTAAAAGTTGGTAGGAAAATTAAGTTTAGAAAAATAAAGAAAATTATATAATATTATATACTATTATTGCACCTATACCTAGTTATATATTTTATATTTTTGATAAGAATGTCATATGTATCCAAAAAACTTGGGCTACGATTCGTATGGAAAAAGAACTTGGACGTAATAATTATCTTGTGCCCTAAAATATCTCTGGCCGCAATAGTATGACATTTTTTTCCGCAAGACGCAAATTTGGTAGGTTGTTATTATGATTTATACTCCAGAAAAAGTCGATAGACAATAACTGTAAAAACCGAAAATTTTAACTAGGTATTTATTGTATTGCAAAATACAAAATACCACACACTTGGCGTGGTTTAAGAGTTTAAGACCGCACACTATATTTTTAATCTATAGACCTGCAGCTGATGTATTTCTGAATGTCAAAAATATTTACCAAGTTAACCAAAAATGTTGGTACCTAGAAACATTAGTGCATAACATTTTGTATTATATATTGTTGTATTCTTAAATCTTAGGACTCAAAATAAAAATACGGCCTAGGTATTAAGTTTACAAAGAATACAAAAATTGTTATTGTGACATGTAAAAAAAAATTGTATTCATAATATTATGATGTAATTATTGTGATGAGTAAATACTTAGCTGTCGGCAATTTCTTTTATATATTTCATAAATGTATTAATAATATTAATAACATATTTTACATTTAAAAATAATATATACATTTATAACAGTAGTTATAAAGTGTACAGGGTTTGGATACGAAAACCTTAAACAATTTTTGATGTTATAACACACTCAATGTGTGTGATTTTAATCTAGAAAAGTGTGTAGTTTTATCTTGCATTTGAATAAAATAATATGTGGTTTGGGGGTTCAACACTGTAATTATAGTAAGTATAGCGACCCAATTATTACTATAATATTGTATATATAAGTTTGTAAGACAGAGTCTACAAATATAACATAGGTACACACAGGTGTGGCACCCTCTTAAGAAATAGTAATGGATTTTTAATGTTTTTGAATAATGTGAAATACCAGGAAATATAATATCTAACATTAATATTTAAAACCATTAAAGTACAAGTCTTATTATTAATGATAACCGTTAAAAAATAAATAGTAATCGATTTCTATATTGAAATGTTTGGAAGTGAGTTATAGATAATAATAATATACAGCCATACATGGAAATCCTATTAAAAACGTTAAATGCCGTCTAAACGTCACTATAATCACTTTAATTTGCTGGATATGTGGAAAGTGGGAACGTATTTCGTAGGTCTCATTAATATTTAATAAAAGTATTATGGTTAATCACAGTAATAGGAATAATTTGTTGATGCCAATTTTCCCATTAAAACAGTGACATACTGCACCATAAAACATATTATATTATAATTAAAATACAAAACAAATTCTATTAGTTCACCGTGGGACCCAGCTGACACTTGAAAAATAATGTTCATCGATTGGCGTGTCAAAAGAAAAGATAAAAATCGTTTGAAATTCAATGCCATGGTGACAAAAATGATTACTGTTAATGACCACATTTGTTCGTGTTAATATCGATTTTTATAATTAGGCACATATTTGTTATTATATTATTATACCTATAGACATGAACAATTGAAAATATTTTCTGCCATATTAATAAATAAGGTACCTACCACTTACGCAACTTGAAATTTCAATTTGAGAGTAGATTCTCTGCCCAGAGATTATACTGAATAAATCCATATTAGACTCCAATCGTTTACAGTGCTGTGAAAATAATTGTATGAGATATTGGCCCGTTTCCAATTTTAGCCAAATTAACAGCTTGGCTAAACAAGCGGGGATTTAAATCAAAATGAAATTTTTTTATTTTAAATTTTGATTATCATCGATACTAGTTATTATACTGATTTAAATTAAAAATATTATTTTGTTTTTATAATTTTATGATTCTTTAACTGTTCCACAATACCTATATCGAATTAATTTCTGATTTTCAGATTTTAAACATAATTTTTTTGATTTAAAATAATAATTATTGCATTTATATGATTTTAATATTGATGTCTGTCTTCACGAGCCATTTACATGTACAGGAATTGTCTGTCGTTTGTGCATTCCATAGTATGGAATCCATAATATCCATAGTCCATATCATGATAAAATTTGTTCTTCCGTGGGTCTGTGAAACAGTAACGGGAATTATCCATTTGTGCTAAAAAAATTAATTCGTTTTGGGTACAGCCTATTTGCGTTAAAATGACGCCTAAGTGACAGTCTTATAAGGAAAGGAAATTGCCTATATATCAATGAACAATAATACTGAACAATAATAGAGGCTGAATGTTGTTAACGTATAATTGTACGTCTTTATTAATTATTGTACATTATATAGGTACTCGTTCAAGTCAGATTTAGGTATCCCGTTGCCTCGAGGCTGAGCTTATTAATTTTTGAAAAATTTTATAATATTCTGAATACATTTTAAACATATTTTAAATACTTTTTTTCGAAAATATTTCGAATACTATTTACTATTGAAATACTTAATAAAATTTTATTTTTAATCCTATAAAAAAAATATCTCTTTTACTTATTTTTCTGTGTTTGTTTTTCGACCAATCGAACAATCTTATTTTAACATCTATAACTTATAAGTATAGGTGAATCACGGTGTAGCTTATGAATTTAATTATGCGATAGAAATGTATCGAGGACACTAATCACAATATTTTGTTTTTTAATAAACATTAAAATCCGTTCAGCAAAAAAATATCATAATATTTTTTTCTTTTTCCCGTATAACATTACATCTAAAATATTATGTGTTCATATTTCGTGTTGCATACAATACATAATATTTTATTCATAGCATATGTTTGACATTTTTAAGCACGTCTCACATGCATCACAACTGCTCAAATTAAATATAGAGCTGTTGTCTAAAATCGTTTTTTAAGACCGAAAAAGTTACCACACGTCGTCGGTGCACCACACGGAACCTCACTGCAACTCTAATCCAGCGGGCCTCGACCTATTTTTGACGTGGTAATATTATATATATATACATATATATATATATTTATTATTTTAAAGTCGGCTCGTCCATTAGTCGACGGCCCGTAGCAGGTTACAGTAGTTATTCCCGGAAAAAATGTACGGGACAAGCGGCGTGTGAAGAAAAAAAACTATACCCGTGTAAAAAAAAAACGACGTTCGTTCTTCTATTTTAATATTAATATTATTATAGCTTGGAAAAAATCGTATACATAATAATAACTATAATATTATACAATATTATAGTTACTAACGTAGTTGGCGAGTTAAACTCTCCGATTAGAAAATAATATAATTTAATTTCCTCCAAGGTTCCATATTATATTTGACTTATTTTATAGACATTAAAAGTAAGAGGTATCAGTTATGTCATAAAAACGAACAAACAAAAAAAAAAACGAATTGAATTATTAATTTAGAAATATTACCTACGAAAAATAATAATAATTAAAACTGATAAAATTATAATTATATAGTAATTATGACAGCTGTCATAACTTAAAATAACATTTATTTCAGATCTCAACACTTTTTAGCGATATGTAAATAAGTTAATTTGCTACTAAGATTGTTAGCTTAGAAAATGTAAATTATACGTAGGTAGGTCTAATGCTAGTGTCTTACATTTCTGTAAATTTGAATAAGATTCAAAATATGTACAAAAACTAATAATAATAATTTGACTAAAATGGTGTAACGTATTTAAATATTTTTATCATACAATATTACGCACTAGAAAACGCGGAACGAATAAATTATATAGGTGGTGAAAATATATGTTTAAAAAAGTCTTGCACAGATAACTAATTAATATCAAACTTTTTCGACATTGTATTCATTTAAAAAATAAAACTATGAATGTAAACCATTGATTTAATTTACTTGAGTAACATAATATTAACACACAATAATATTGATTAAATTTCGCCCACCAATATACACATTATATTATTTGAAACTAAAAATATTTTTTTTCTCACCATTAAACCGGACAAATGAACAATATTATCAATTTTAATTTTACCATTTAGTATGTAAATTTTTACATTTGTGTGCGTGGGTGTGTTTCTTTGTATTTCGGAATTTAAGTTTTAACAAACAAAGATTAGGAACGCAAGAGAGTGTAGATTACATATTAATTTATAACAAAAACAGTAATTATTAAATTTTTTTATACATAGGTTTGCCTAACATATTACTAAGTATTATTATTTTTACTTGTCAGTCATCACATCTACATAACTCATGCCTGTATTCAAATTAAAAATTATTATAAGATATTTTGTAATTCTGAAAGATTAGTAACTTTTATCACTGTGAAACTAAATAAAAGTACCTACCAACAGAAAATCCAAAATAATTTAGTCCAAACGTACGATTATTTTTATTATATAAAATATAGCTAGTTATATTATTTCTAGCAAATATTCGATAATTTGTACTGCTATCTATCACCGATAATTAATTTACCTTAGGTTGACGAGTCGCACATTTTTAGATAGGTAAACAATTTTGAATTTGCACAAACGAGTTGCACCGAAAATTATCTAAATATCTTCAGAGATAATGTTAGTTACTTTTTAAGTATATTAAAATATTCCAGATATCAGAATTTGAATAAATGCACTAACAAAAGGCGAGTGAGCATATGATTTTTAAATCACCCGGTTAGGTGTATTAGTATTAGTGTATTAGTAGATACTTCTAATACTTATATAGTTATATAGCATATTATACGTAGCTTATTAAAACAACGAAAGTATCCAATAATAGAGTGAGTAGTATATTATTATATTAATATAGTTGACATTTATTTATTTGAAACAATCAGGTACCTAGATAACTAAATAAAACTGCTGTAGTTAGTTTTCATTGAAACCTGAGACTTTTTAATTTTTATCAAAAATAAATACATCAAAATATTTCTAAAAAATAAATAAATAGATGTTTTGTCCATATTTCGATCGTACTTTCTGTACAACATGGCAAACAAACCGATTGCCCACCTAAATTTATCAAACTTAAAATATAATATAAGTACTTCGACCTACCAGAAACTATTTTGAACATGAACTATTACTATTGGTCTATGTGTTTAATATTTTACTGGTTATTTTAATAATAATAAAATGCAATTATGAGTTTAATTGGCTGCAATCCAATGTTAATTATCATATATTATAGAGTACCTATATTATTATTTTTATTGTTTTTAATACTAACATCGGCAATATTGGCTTTTAGTTACATATATATATATATATATATTTTAATAGTTTATACAATTTGGTTTAACATTTGTAATGTGGTGTCCGTGTCAGGTCCGAGTGCTGCGTCTAGGGTGTTGGGTATGTTGAGGCTGTTACTCATTTCGTTTGTGTATTGGAGATATTCTTTGATTATGTGGTTGATAGAGGGTTTAATTTCACAAGAATTGCATATTGGTTTCATTTCTTTTGCCATGAGGTATCCATGTGTAAGACGGGTGTGGCTGAGTCTTTACTTTATCCCTTCTGTTCAGAGGGAGGTTAGGCCAGGCGATACATTATTATTTAGTATAGCTATTATTGCATAGAAACCTGCGATATATTGTATTTATAAAAGTGATAAATTATTGTATGCCATATTATGGTATCCATCTATAATGACGATTGTTTTATATTACATTATTTAGTATATACCTATGCATAAAGTTTGTCCAAAATCTGACATCTCCAACACAATAAATTTGTATATCTAATTAATATACTAAATATTATGATAAAGGCTAATTTATTAGTCGCGCTTGAGATGAATTATTTCGTTTTGTTACACAAAAACACAGTACCTGTGTAACAAAATGAACACTGTCATGCCGATAAATTGTATGGTAGGTACCTTTATAAATCGGTTCCACACATATTAGCAAGTAGCAACTAACTGCCAACCTACTTGAAATGGACGTAAAATTTACGACTTCTTCGATGAAATCATAATATATTATGTTGATAATGACAAAAAATGCAGAATTAACACTGTAATAAATTATTAAACATATTATTATACTCGGGTATTCTCTGACCATCATAATGGTAATTATATATTAGATGATGGTGTCAATCTCAAACAAAATTCCAATGGTCATTATGTATATTCTGTATATATATACACATTTTATGTAAGTATATATAGATTTTATCAAACGACGAATTATGAATAAAATCAAACGTAACATATAATAATATAATATATTGTGAGTGAAAAACTCGATGTAATTATTTTGAACTATTATAACGCTGCTAATAAAAATATAATATAATTTATATTACGTAATTTTAAACCACATAGTACATACAGCAATCCGAATTATTATTCAGATAAATTATTTTTACTATATACAATTCATAATGTACAGATAGGAAAATAATAATTCATAATATTTTATGTAAACAATTATTTTATCCTGCAGCGATTATGAGAAAAACTAACTATAACATCTATATTATTCAATTTAAATTTGTTTCCATTATTTTTGATATTTTTCACGCCGTAATAGTGGGTACAACTACTTAATATACAAATTAAGACAATTTTACGTTGGTTGGTTGGTGTGTAGTACACTACGATAGGCGAACAAATTCGATAGGTATCTCAATAATAATATAATAATATATTATTGTAGCACGCATGTGCATCATTTTAACAAAAAGTTAGTGTTTTTTTTTTTTACTACCCTAATTTTTTAAAATATTTTAAACTTATCTCATAATATTTACATTGACTTGTATGTTTTACACTTAGGTATAATATACTGACATCAAAGTTTATCAACTAAAAGCTTAAATTACATTTTCAATAAAAAAAAATTCAATGGTAACTAAAATGTTTTTTAATTTTGCAAAAAACCAAAAGGTCGATTTTAAAATTTGCAACAACAGATCCACCAGCATTGTCAAAACACAAAATTTCAGGAAACAGAAAAATTGTATATTATTTTCACCATTTTATAATAATATTATTATCGTTCCTTTATCAAATATTTATATGATTAGTGTCCATTTGTATTTCCATACTATCTGTTTTATAACGTAGAGATAGGTACAAATGATGGAACGATGGAATGAAAATATACAATCGTCGAAAACCGTATAAAAACGACACTATAAAAATTAATACTAAAGATGTATATCAAGAATTTATTTACATGCATCACCATGGCTTAATGATTTTGTATATTTAATATATATATATAGTTAGGTATAACTATATATATATAATTCACATTTGGTCTTTTAGCCAAAATATGGTTACCTATGATTGATAGCTATTAATGCAAATTACATTAAATTGTTAGGTATTTACATACATTTCACATAATACCTATAATCGAAAAAAAATTTATTAGGTTTATACGAAGGGGTTAATGGTTATAGGTTAATGCGTATTAAAATTAAATATTATGTTCATAAGTTCAGTTTTATTGACAATAATATAGCTATTAAAAAATCAAAAAATCTATTTGGCAGCATTACAGTTCATTCACAACAAGAAAAAAACTTCTGCAAATAACGTAAATATAATAATTTATATGAATATAATAATATAATTTAAACAAAACTGTAAGATTACTATTACTATACATAGAAAGCAATTTATCAATTGAATCTCACACATTTTTAGTATTTTTGTACACGACGACAAGTCTTAGTACAAGAACGTTGAATTATAATGTACCTATTTTATGAGCGTGTTTGAATATTGTTCTAATCTTCCAAAACGATTGCATCAGTATTGTTACATGACAATTTATAAACACATAGTTTACATAAAAAGTCCGAAATTGTATATTTATAACGCGATTGCAGTAGATATATCGTTCGATCATAACGTTTATAAGGTTAAAATATATAGTTATGGCCGTACTTAGGAAGTGTAAACATTTAATATAAATTACCTTCAACATTTATTATTTTATACAAAATCGCATTAATTATACTCATTAAAAATCATAAAAGTACCTAATACTTTATTAAAATAAAACAGCCCATGCAGTGACTTCTTGCATGACGTATACTATAATTTACATATACCTAAACTATAATTTTGATTTAAAGTTTAAATATTAAGAATAACTAATGTTAAGTTTTAAGTGTATTCCTGTATTGTGTGTTACTATTATAATTAATAAGTCATAAGTTATAAGAATATAAAATTCATTCACAAAAAAAAAAACTGAAAACAAAATTATCAAAAACTTTATTTAGAAACAATATAGAAAAATAACATTTTTAAATATGTTAATCAAAAACGTTGTTTGGAAGCAATATAAAAAAATAACGTGCTTAAAAACGTTTATAAAAAACTATATTTTTTATCAATAAACAAAAACGAAAATGAAAAACAATTTTCATCCCTGATATATATCACGTTTACAAGGTTGATAGGTATATATTTTTGTCCGTACCCAAAAATGGCGTTAACATTTAAAACAAATAACCTTCAACAATTTTATTTTATTTAAAATAGCTTTGACTTAATTGAGTAAAAAATATAGTAATTATTTATTTTAACATGGTTATCAGATAGACAAGCTTGATTTCCCGCCCAACCTCTGTGAACTTCTTGCACCTATAGTCCTGATATTACCACTCGGCTAATTAAATCCTACATTTATTTATTTTAATCTATCATTTAACGGCTAAAATACTCGTATCAATCAATTATGCTCTTATTTTTATATTCTCCACTTTAAGCTAACGATTTTTGTTTTCGTATAAACATAGATGATAACGCTAATGATCACGATGTTGTTGCGTGGAAAGTAAAATAAAACATAATAATATATATTTTATATTATAATTATTATTATGAATTTTGCTTTATAAAATAAAATATAAAGGCACAACTTCTAGACTAATTCTAAGCTATGTATACCTCTAACCTAGTTATTATATTTACACCATTCTACAGTAGGTACGCACCTACGCGATATTGACTTGGAAGTTTATAACCACGTGGTATACATATAGGTATGATATATCATATATCGGGGCCCGGATGTAAATTTACCAACAACCTATCAAAAAATGCACTAAAAATTAACCAAAAATGCATATTAAATTTTCTATAACCGTTTAGTTAGTAGAATAATCATCGAAAGATACACCCGAAACAACTCCTATACGTCAGTGCAGCTACTTCTACGGATTTTTTTTCGACATTTTTATTACCTACAAATTTATATTTTTAACTGCACACTAAATTATTTACTGCAGTGGACTACTATACAGATGTTACATGAGGTATAACCTCTCCAGTTCATCTCGACAATTGTGTTACTTGTTTATTTTGCCATTACTTACGCAAATTATTCTTAAATAGTTAAATTGGTAACCTAGCTTTCAATAAAATTAAGCTGGTTTTATATTACGGAATATGGTATTTATTTCAGTATATTAATATAGTTTTTGCACCCTTGTTTCTTTTAAATCATATCGCCGAGTGTCCAGATGAATTGAAAGGTTTTACATATTTTTATAATACTCAAGACCTCCGTAAAGTTTATTACCTAAGTAATAATATATTATATCTAAGAGAACTAATTCAAACAATTTGTGTTCGTTAACCCGACGTTATAAAATATAATTGTCATGATTAAAATATAAATTTTGGGTTTGTGGTTTATAATTTTGTATTACGTAGGTATACATGAAGTACGGAATACACTATATTACTCTATTACCTACTTAGTTTTATATTCAAATAACACGTATTATGTATTATTAATTAACTATGCTTTTTTTTTTAAATTTAAATATGTGCCGCTCGTGTGCTGCAATAAAATGGCAGTTTATAAACTGCCGGTTTGCCCGCGGGTCCCGTGGTTAAATCGATTATTAAAACTCGAGTTTGTTCGTTGCGGAACAATTGACTACCATTGTTAAAATGTACAGTAGCGACAGGTTAGATGTCAACGATAATATAAGGATCGAAACAATTATTTGGCATAGAAAAACATGACATATATTAAGAGGACATTGCACCAACCAGCTGCTACTAGCGTGCGTGCTGTCTATAACGCGTGCGACAATCGAAAACAGTTAGGTAGAGTCACATGAAATAAAAAACATAAACATATTTAGACCCATACAGTTGCGTAACTAGTAAAAACCTTTTTTTTAAGATGGGGGATAAGCCTCTTTATACTTAATTTTCCCAACAAGTAACCCGGTGGACCTTTGCCCCACATTAGTGGCTATCTTGAATGCGGGTTTAATTAATAGTATGAGGAATATTAGACAACTCATATGATACATTCAACTCATACATAGTGTATACACAAAATAGTAATACCCTTAAACATTAAACTATGATGATTAAAATTATTATTTTAATTTTTAATTTTTTGGGAGATGTCAATGGTCGTACATTATATGTACATTTTAATAGGTAGTAAAATATAGCAGTCTATCGGATACATACATCGGATGTCATCTACATATAGTAGGTATACATTATAAAATATAAATCGCTAGTACTTATTTGTAGTAATAATCATATTAGTTATATTATAATATTTCTACACACACGCATACCTACTAGCACATTGCATAACATGTATCTATAGTATCTACCTACCTTCAAAGTGTCAGTCATAGTACATAAAATTGTCAAATTAAATTATTTTATTTATGTATGTAATATTATAATTAAGTATAATACATTTATCTTGTATATATTATTAAATTTCTGATCCAATATAATATTTCACTAAACAAAATTATCAACATTGTCTATTATATGTTTATTAAGGTAATTTCCTAGCCTTAGTTGTAAATGTGTCCATAAAAATATTTTAATTTTACAACCTTGCCTACCTATATATTATCAGTTAATGCCTAGGCATTGACGATATCAACTACTAATGTTAGGAATCTATAATATCGGCAAGGTATTTAGTTTATTACCATTTAAATAATACACAATATTGATTATTTTTCAAACGTATTTTTCTAAAACTACTTAAAGTCAAATAAAAATTTCAGATTTAATCCAACTTGAAAAAAGTTATTATAATTAAGGTTACAATTAAAATATATAATATAATTTTCAAATTGTATAGCATTGCGGAAAATTGGACAAACGACACCGACACCCTAATTAATATTGTTAATTTATTATATCATCGTAATAACTTGTTATCTTTTTATATATTAATATTATTTTAAGAATGTTGAAACTGTATTCTGGCCAAATAAAATAATATTATTACATATTTGTTTTCTAGAATAAAATTAAAAGTACCTAAGTAAATGTCGATATGTCCAAACACAACTGTTATTCATAATAATTTATACAGTTTATAGTCTGTACTGATTAAAAACAAAAACCTTCATTCGGCATTGTGAATTATTTTAATGATGCTTATGCCACACTCTCAAGTTTTATTCATAATAATATACTTCCTGAATAATACGTCGGTAATGAACGATAAGACTATAAATAATGAACTGAGTGGGTAGGTATCGATAAAAAGTAAAAACGATAGCTGTCATTGATAAAATTTGTTCATTTCAATTTCAAATATCTACTATAAATTGCACAGGTAAATCTACATAATAATATATGGTATGGATTAATGTGTATACATTATAGTAATGACCATAGATAATACTATAATTTATAATAATACATTGTAATATATCATTATGGCCAATTAGTATTATAAAATATCACACTATTACTCGATAACAGGTTATTTTCATGTGCTGATATAATATTGCAAACCACTAAACGTATCATTAATGTTTATTTATGATTGCCAACACCGTGGACACATCATAATAATATAATATTATTATAACTACTACTGTAGTTGTACTCACCTGTTTCGCGTGCACATTATTTGGAAAAAATAGCGTAAGTCAACTACACGGCTGTGGGGAACGGCTGCAGAATTATAGTTGTAGGATTCAGTAGGAGTTTCATACTTTTATTTTTTTTTATACTTTAGTATTCTACACATAATAGTTCAGAACACCTTAAATCCCCGCTGTGTTCGTCCGTCCGTTAGTTACCAGAACATTTTATAATTACTATTGTTTGTAATTAGTTATTGTAACGGTTATATTCAAAGTAAATTAATAAGTTTAGAACAACTTATATACGTCCTGCTGTGTCCATCTGTCCGTTAGTTACCAGTCATAATACATAATATTATATTATTGTTATAAACATTTTAGGTACTACTACTACTGCATATAAGTTGTACTCGCTTGTATCATGTGCACGTGGCTTGGAAAAAATAGAGTAAGACAACTACACGGCCGTATTGCACTGCTGCAAGATTATAAAAGTTGTATAATAGGAACGGAATATTTTTATATTTTTTTTTGTTATTTATATTCTAAACAATAACGAGTTCAAACGTGCAGACATTTTTTACACTTTTCGTCGGTTTAAAAGAAAATATCGTATTCCTTAAATTGTATACAACATTATTATTTATTATAGAAACACTACCGTATGGCACGGCGCCATAGTACCACAACTGCAGTAATTTTGTAGGCGATGGAGTTGCATATTGCTACATCCATATTATATTTTATAATAAAAAACTACGAGTTCAAACACTCGAAAATTAATTAAAAGCATCTTTTTTACATGTTTCATCGATTTAGAAATCAGTGCTTATTTTTTCAATTCCATATATTATTATAATTTATCACCACCTAGATCTATAATCGATAATATGTATATTATTACATAAAATTGTATTACCTATATGGTGTATTGAGTATTTGATTTAATTTTCGAGTATACGACTTGAGATCGCTTCTAACATCCGGAGGAAGGCATAATAGCGTGGGTAATTATTTAATATTTGTGTCTGATGACATTCTACAGCCCTTATTAGATGTGTAGAGAATTATTCCAGTTTCAACATAACTTACAAACGAGTTTATATAATATAACAATTTATAATTCTCTTATTTTTACTTTATTACTAGGAATTAGGATTAGGATTTCTATGTATTAGCATATTTTTGTCCGCTTTCATCCAAACACATATTGGTTGTCAGTTATGTCCACGATTTGGCTTGCATGCCGAATTGAACAGAAAAGTTTTATTTTGCATATTTTTACATATTTTAATCAAAATGCATATTATTATATTGCATGTTTGGAGTTTTTGAATATTTATTCGAAAAAAATAAAGTGTAAAATCGTATTTATCTAATAAAAATACTATTATTTATAAACTAACATCAGGTCGGTTCCATCGAAAAAAATAAGTTTTTATCTCAATAGTCTTGTGGACCCGTGTTTTTACGTAAATACAAAATTTTAATTTTATGATTTTTTCACATTAGAAATGTTTGACCTTCTAGTTTGTTTTCTATAAAAGTGTATAATATACTTATTATTTATGCTCGATGAAAGATTTAAAAATGTAAAAGGTACAAGGGGCTTCAAGAGCTGTTCTTACAGGAATTTACAAATAATAATTTCTAAAAACGGTCTAAATATAATAAATACTAGATCCAATATTTCATATATCTTTTATTTTTGTAAAACCATTTTGAAAGACTAATATCCTTATTAGTATAAACATTTTAATAACTGAGAAATTATACTCGTTAGAATTTTGAATTATTATTGTACCTATAGATACATCAATATTTAAAAAAAAAAATTATCCACTAGAAATATACGGTAGGTATAAGAGTTAAGCTGAGATTCTCATTTGGAAAACAGAAGTTTGTATCGCCAACAAATCGAAACTCAAAAAATATTCATGAATTTTAAGAAAATGGCCTTTGTCCTTTGAGTAAATACTACCTATATTTAAAAATTCCGAAAATCAGAATTCAAATCGAGATTTATTGAACAATGCATAATTAAAGAAAAAAATGAGATGAACATTCCTGCTTGTGAATCACTCTGTATACAGATACACTCGACAACTGCTACACATAATACACTGTACTCGAGCGCCTTCACTGACTGAGATTTTTTTTAAACGTTTATAATATAAATACTACTTGTATAGAATACATATATATATTATATACTTTCTTTGTACCGACAAAACTGTGAGAATGGTATAAACGGCGAAGCGTGGTTTCTATACATTGTGATTTTCGTATATTGTACAATGTTATATTATATTATCTTCTTCATAACATTGTACAGCCGCGGCGTATTGTACGTGTGCATCGACATTACAAAGAAATGCGTACACTTCCGTACTTTACATACGTGTATAATATAATGTATTTTGTATTACATTTTATGGCAATGCTGTGGCGTTTATAATAATAAATTAAGTATTATTTTTTATCTCAAATATGTTTTTTTTTGGGCTGGATGAAACTTTTTTTCTCGACTGGTTTAGGATAATAACCGAGATTTGTGTTGCTATAGAAACGCAATTCAACAATAAAAACATATTATCTAGATATGATTCCTCAATTTTAATATATTTAAATAACTAAATATACAATTATAAAAATGTCTCTCGATCATGTTGTGAACAATTAGGATGCAAATCCATGTACCTAATCATTGCGACGTAATACTTAGATTTCGTTATAATGGGTACGTTTCTTGATTACGTAGGTATTGTTTTTCTAAATTAATATCACTGTATAGGTACTATTGAATGTTAACATTATTTGACAGTGGATAAGAAATCAAGTTCGATTTTATTATTTGAATTCCAATCAAAAATAAATATTAATTTAAGTAGGTAGGTATTCACTATTCTGTCGTGTGTATATTAACATACTCTGGTATTTTTTTGTTGTTAAAAAACGTATTATTTGATAATAACTATATTATACACGTGCGGTGTACCTATATACGGCTAATAGCTGCAGCAGCAGCAGTTTTTGAACTACGGCGTACAATTATTTTTAATCGAGCTCACTAATTGTCTTTAATAAAAACTATACCTATTGGGCGTTCTCATTGTTTTTTTATCACTTTGTTTTAGTGCAATTAGAGAGAATAAATAGTATCCGTATACGAATTCAAGAGGTTCTACACGACCACGATGAGATGGCATGACTATATGTGACGTATATAATATATTATCATCGTGTATCGTAAAATGACGCTATACTAAAAAAAAAAACTTTTCTTGCTCTCACGTTCAGTACCGAATACCTACAAAAACGATAATATCATATTACATGTAGGCAAGTATAATATATTATTATGAGCACCACAACAGCTACATATACAGCTGGGGTACCATCGTACCTGCAACCCAATTATTTTTCTTCCCGAGAGATCGACGGTATCGATAATATATATATACTATATAGGTATATTGTACTATATATTATATACCTTGGTAGGTATAGGTATATGATATTATATTATACGAGTTCTGTAGTAAAGCCGGCCGCCGGGTAAAACCCGCTGCAGCCTGCATCAAGCACCAGAGGCACCATTTTGTAATTTAATTTTGGACGTTTGTATTTATTATATATTATTATTATTATTATAGTTCTTATAAAAAGAAAAAAAAATGTTTTAAAGAAAACAGTAACATAATCCTCAGCACACCTGCTGAAGCACGACCATTATTATGGCTGGCCGAGATAACCGCGTGTGGTCTAATATAAATAATTAATCATTATTACATACTTCTTATTCGAATTTCAATTACAATACGTTAAAATTGTCAGAAAAATCATATTATGATTCTCAATTATTTACATTAAAACATGATAACATAATAATATAACCAAAGTTGCGATATTGTCGAAGGATATACTCCTAAATGTTGTGAAAAATCGAAGTATCGGGGCTTGCATTTGAAAAAAAATTCCATTGTAGGCTATTTACAATTAAAACGTTACACAATTTGTGAGTTTATCGTTATTTAGAACTTAAACGTTATACAAGTTTTGTGTTTATTGTTATTTAAAATAGTGTTAATACCTATTAAATTTAAAAATAATAACTAATGTGGGTATAGGTAATGGTCCGGATACTGAATATAATATAATCAATTCTTATATTGTTTGCATGAAATAAATGTTTCTACGAAACCAATGGACCTTTTAAATAAATGGATTTTAAAATATTATTTTGTTTTGTGTTATTTTTCGTTCAATGATTTTCTATATAAATTACGTTTTGAGTAATTTTTTTTTGTTTAATGAAACACTATAAATTACGTTTTGTGCGTTATGTTTTGTTTAATGATATATAATTTATTATGCTAATGGTTATGTTTTGTTTTGCGGTGTTTAATTATTTTTGATTATCGCTTACCGGTATTATAACGTTATTATAACGTTTGGAAGCCCTGCTAAGTATTCGAATATGGGAAAATATTGTCTTTAATTATATGCACTTAAAAATGTCGAAAAGCATGATTTGAATACAGTAAATTCTCGTTATTTTGAAACTCGATAGGAATGGAAAAAAGATCGATATATTGAGTTTTATTGTAATGGTAATTATTTCAAGAAAATTTCAGGTGATTCCGAGATTAAGAAAAATTCGAAATGTGGACATTCCACATAATCAGTATTTGAGTCTATTATGCATAATATTTAAACGTAAAAATGGGGTGAGTATGCTTAAAAAATCAGTATAAGTACCTCTATATTATACGAATTCTTCGTTTATAGCGACCGCTGCAGCACGCACCCTGAAAGGCAGACCCATTTCGAAATTGAATTTTGACGTTCGATAATATTATAATATATAGATACCTATTATACCTACCTATTATTATAGCTTTTATAAAAAATTATTTAATGAAAAACCGTAACGTTATCCTGCACGCTTGCTGATACTCGGCTATTACTCTTATCGGTCGGCCTATATAGGCATAACCATTAACCACGTATAACAGACATCGCCTACCCTCC
>WHPZ01585192.1:0-10264 GCA_016617965.1 Macrosiphum rosae
AATGCCCAGCCTTGAACAACATTATAGATCCTCAGCTACGTCGTGCGTCGCGTGTCGTGTCGTGCGATCAAACATATAGCATTGTGATTGGATATTGCTTTTATTTGGTATCGAGTAATAACCAAATTGCAACCGATACCACATCAGGGATTATTGACTATAGCTCAACTCTTAAACCAATATAGGGTTACCTGCAGACTGCAGTTGTAACTATACAGTTACCACGTCCTCGCATGACACGACACACCACATATAGCTGTACTAAACAATATTATCAAATTTCAGGTACGGTATCCAAAAACACAGGACACCTGTAGGAGTGGCCGTGTTAGTTTCGGCACACTGATAACAACGAAAGCTGAATAGTATTATGTTTAGGTAATTAAATTTATATAAACTATGATGCAGTATATGTACTGACCTGGTCTTGTGCGGAGGCGATTCGGAACGGGCGGACGCAACGACGCCGTGTTCGTCTCTGAGGAGCGTTTTCGACGAGAGTTTCTTGAGCACGTCGTCCATGGTTCGCTTGGCCGTGGCCTGTCCACCCATCGGGGACATCACGTTGTTGTTGTTGTTATTGTTGTTGTTGTTGTTATGATTGTGCATGAACGTGTTGTTGTTCAGGTGCATGAGATGAGCGAGTTTGTCGGCATCGTCGGCGCCGCCCTTGCCGCGGAGTAGACGCTGTTCGATGTCGAAATACGGCGAACCGGCGGCCGCAGCGGCGGCCACTGCCGCCGCCTGTACGCTGTCTATCATGTGATGGTACTGTTGTTGCTGTTGCTGTTGTTGCTGTTGTTGCTGTTGTTGCTGCTGCTGGATGTGATGGCCGCCGGCGTTCATGAACGCCCGTTCGTACGCCGCCGCAGCGACGGCTGTTTCGTAGAAAGCGGCGCCATGATTAAGCGTCAAAAACGACGCGATGTGTGGTGGCGGATGTGTGGACGGCTGGTGTTGGGGCGGCGATCCCGTGTTGTGTTGTCTGGCGTACGCGGCGAAAGGCGACGCCCTGAGAGCGGCCACGGCTGCCGCGGCCGCAGCAGACCCCGCTGCAGACGAGGGGCTTTCGGTGCGCTGGCGTTTATTGCTGTTGTTATAGTTGTTGTTGTTGTTGGAAGGCTGTCGGCCACCGGTGCCGCCTACGGGCGACGAACCGGAAGCGTACCGGCCGCCACCGCCGCTGCTGCTGTTCTCGCTGTCCGACGACGGCGAGGGTGACGTGCCGCCACTGCTGCTGGCCGGCCGAGTGGCCGCTGACGACGGCGGAGGGCTGTTGGCCACCGCCGGGCTGTCACAGCTCCTGTCCGTCGTCTGCACGGCGGATGCCGTTGCCGTGGCCGTTTCCATGGCCGTTTCGCTGCAGTTGTCGACGACTTCGATACCGTTACCGCAAGCGTGACCGTCGTCCGAGTGGCCGCTACTGCTGCCGTTACCGTTCTCTTCGACCTCGGTCGTGGTTGCAACCGTTGTCTCGGCCGACGTTGTCGTGTCTGGTGCGCTCGTGGCGTTCTCCAGCAACTTGGACGGCGGCGATTTACGTTTCGATGACATTACACTGCAAAGACAACAAATAACACAGGTAAATAAGTAATACGTCACACTTTGCGGGTAATTCGGTTAGGTATATAAAACCGAAAATAAAATTAGAAAACATTAAAATATGCATTTATATAATATAGTACCTAACGTATATAAGTACCAGTGTAGGTACTTTTCAGACGAAAACTCAGATCGATGCTGAAAAAAACTAAATAATACATAATATGTGTCATATAATTTTCACTTTTCGCAAAGTGGAGACATGTCGTATAGTATAGTATAGTTGGGTATACATAATTATTTTAGTGGATGGGTCTCTGACTTATAACTCTTGTAACTTATATAGTACGTATAATGTCGTTTTCGTTGTGTTACTGATTTCATTCTATGACATAATAATATATTGTGTTCATAATAATATCTCGTCAATTGATGCAAATACAATTCGAAATACATAATAGAGCCTGACCTATATTATATAATAGATATTCATACGATACTTTTTCTGGGGCTAAGGTGATGGTTTATCAACAAATAACGCATACACAATTTAATATAAAGGAGTGACACGGGGTGGGTTGTATTGAAAATAATTTATAACTTGTATAATACAATATTGTATTGTATAATATTATAATACACTCAGCCGTAACGATATATGAAATCGTTTTAAGGTTTACGTGTAGGGACGAAACGCGGTTATTGTTTGTATTGTTCGGACATCATAAAAGCGTCACAGAGGGCACTCTGGTCGGATCATAAAATACTTTGGCCAGATACCGATTAGTTTATAGATTTATGTCACATTCTGCAGTCCTCTTAAGCCTTCTCATCGTGCCGTTGACGTAGTTATTATGTTATCGTATAATGTATATTATTATTGTAAAAGGTCAGTTTAAACGGAAATCTGCCGAATCCGGTCGAACGCACGCGCGAGCAACAATTTATATAATAATATCATCGCATTGTTATACTATTATTATCATAAATATTGTGTGTCGCTCGTCATCATGATTTTACCGTGACACAGTACAATACATTATATTAATATGAAGCGCGTGGTGAAAGAGGAAAAAAAAACAAAATATTCGTGGGAGGTGTCATCCATATTATATCTATAATATGCGATATAATATCATATACGCACGTCATAATAATACTGTCGCGTGCAGCTCACACTGATCCAGAGCCGAATAGTTCGTGAAAAAAAAAATAGTGTACGTGCAATTTCCATTGCGAGCAGACAATAATGCGCGTATTTATTGAGACGATTTTCTGAAGAACTCGAAATAATGTTAAAAAAAATCGCGAGAACAATAAAATCTGCTTTTCGAGCGCTCCTCTTCAATTTATCACGAACAAACACTTTTTGTTTGATTTATCATATTAGACAATCGATTTTTTTTCTCGCATTTTCACGTGGCGTTCTTGAAACGGTTCGATTACGCGAAAAAATTGAATCTGTTCTCTCTCTCCCTCACCCTCTCTCTCTCCGACTCACTCAATTAATATACACTCTCGTATGTACTTACACGCTGCACTACCGCGGTAGTCGGTAGACGTTTTTTTATCATTATATATTATTTGATTACTATTATAATTATTATTATTATTCGTTTTTCCGACGACATTTCGATTGGAATCGCGTTACAATGCATGTATATATTTATGTACGTGCCGCACGCGAACGAAATGAAAACGTATTTCAGAGTCAAAGGAGAAGGTTACGCGTAACGGTCGCGTTAGAGGTCAAAAAGTCTACGCAGGTATGTGTATATTTGTGTGTAACCACACTAAAAATAAGAATGTATAAAGGCAATTTAAAGGGAAAAGATTTAAATTAAATCTACGTAGACGACGATCTTTTATCGTGATTGACGTTACTGCAGCGTCGATTTGAATAAAAATAAGATATACCATCCGATATACATATTTTAATTATTTAAATGTGTTCAACGCGTATACTCGTACAAGCCGAACGGGTCGGAACGATTTTTATTTAATACCTTCCCGACTCGAAATCGGTAAAAATAAATAAATAATAATAATCCATCACTGAATTTGCGAAATCTCAACAACTTTTTAATTGGTACGACACGCATGAAAATATCGTCTGTTCCGTGACGTTCTTACAAATTCGCGTCAACGTGTGTATGATAATAATAATAATAATAATAATTATAATAATAATATACATACGAAACACACCCGCGATCATATTATATTTTATAACTTCAGCCACGCGATTAAAGACAACGCGAAGGGCGTTCTGCTGTCGTATATATTATATTATATTAACAAAATCTGCTGAAAAAATTACATACTTAGGTAATAATATACGCGACCTATAAAATAAAACGGTATTCCCACACAAGCACATAATAATATTATGTGTGTGTGTTTGTATACTGTATATACATATGCAGTACATTATTTTTTTTTCAGAGGTTATCAGCTCGAGCAACGGCATGATAACATAATATAATATAACGCCGGACTTGAATCTAACAAAACACCAATTGAAAGAGATAAAACGCGAATATATATACACATTATAAACGAGAGTATCAATCATTGTTATTTTTTTATTGAATTTATTGACGATTATTTTTGTACATAAAAAAAATTATAATAATAATAAACGATGACCCTCACACCTTGTAACTTAAATTATTATTTTTTTTTAATCCTTCTTACATTGGCTCGCTCACTCTCTCACTCTCACTCTCTCTCTCTCTCTCTCGCACACACACACACACACTCGATCACTCTCTCGTGTGCAGACGCATATACAACACGGTAATGTTGCTTATATTATATATGAATATAAGTTCCAAAGAGACCTCGTTGCTCTCATAACACAATATAAATGTAATTCATAATGTTTCATTATTATATATAGGTATATGTATATTGAAACGATTATGCGCATATAATATTTTTATGATTTTTATGACCGGTATAAAAAAAAATAACCATAATATAAAGACTTGTAGACGTCCAAGAAACAAGACGAATAATGTTGGGGCTTTCTTTGATAAAACACTTTTTTTTTGAAATCGGCAATTAATCCGTATTGTTTCTCGCTGACAATATAATAATAATAATATGGTCACATCTCGCTCTATACCCACTCCGTGTCTTTCCGCTGAATCATTATCACCATACTGTTGTCTCCAATGGCCCACGCCGTTTTAATAGTTATAATAATTTGTTATTATTGTAATACACACACGCGCTCGCGTGCTACAACGTGCACAGTGAATTGTGGTTCAAACATACGGTTTTTCTATGTTAAATGTCACACACAATCGAGACAAAAAGCATACAACAGGTTGTACGGAGATTTTTTTATTTAAATACAAACTTCCCTTTAATGCGTCTCATCGATTATTGTTATATATATATATATATTATATACATGCAGAAACGTACTTACGTATCGTTATACTTAATTATCAACAATTGATAATAATGTTTTATAATAGGTATATTATAATTATTTTAATCAATCAAAAACGTTTCGAAAAAACATTACAGGATAAAAAAAACTCAATTATTTATTATTTATGTACCAGCTATACATTGTATAATAATATAATATGATATTATGTAGGTACCTAGATGGTACGTCGATTAATGGCAGTATGCAGCTCGTATAAGCGCCTGGCAAATGGAATCAGCAATAACCGCGATCAATGTATTATAATGTATAATAATAACATATTATATTACTCCCGCATTATAATCAGCAGACTTATTTTTCATAATAGGTATACTCACTCACAGATTATAATATGATGTTCGTATTATTATTATTACCTATCATATATCTATAACCGTTTGAACGTAATAATATTCCTTAATTGGGACCGCCAAATACACGAAGAACGTTTTATTGCAATAATAATAATAATTTACGAAAATCCGTAATCAATTTTCGTAATTCAATAACAAGACGGTCGCCGCCGCCTGTCCGATTTATATACACTAGCAGACGAATAGAGATTATTCGTACGCGTTATATGTATATATTATTTTATTATACAGAAGGATCGCAAATTGGATATGTAGAACGGGTGCATCATATGTGCACAGTCGGTTTTTCACGGGGGCTAAGACACAGGAAATGGACTTCATTTCCCGTCGCACACGTCGTCTTGTGACATCGTCGTCGTCGTCGTCGTATATTATAGCATTAGGTGAATGCCTCCTGTACACACGTCGAGTCGATATGACGTCTGAGCTTATAATATGTACAAATAAGGTGCAGATGTATATATAGTAAACTGCACAATAATAAAATTAGAAATTTCCGATATAATAATGTATAGGTACGCGCACATACGTCCCATTACGCGTTCTCGACGAATAATTTAAATAAGAGCTTGATGCAGATGCTTGCAGGCCGCGATCACTCCTTTCTTCGTCGGCCTTTGGCTATACACTCATATGGGGTGACATTATTACACACAATATATATATGTGTGCCACCTTTTACCACCGCGGCCTATCCCACACTTACATATTACGGAAAGATTCACTCAGAAAACGTATTATCTCGTGCATATAAATTATAGATACATACTAAAATACCACGCGAACCACCTGCGACACACGAATAAGGGACAAGCCGGCCATCGATGCGGCCGATATAATATTATGATATAGGAACAGACAACAGTTAGTGTTAAGTCTACAAGGAGGACTTACATAGTGTATCCAATCCTAGGTAGAAACAATACAATAATGGCATATGCATATAAAAACGTTCGGATGATGTTTTCATTATTTTTTTTTGTTTGAAACGATAAGCCATTACGGTCATGATTGAAAAAAAAATTGTTTGTTACGTGAACCGCTCTATTCATTCACTATATTACGCTGTTTGTTTTCTAAATAAAATATAAGAGAGTTTTTCTAAACGTCGTCATTTTGTTAAATAATAAATAAAGATGATATGAGAGGAGAGTATTGTGGAGGGTACACGAATTCACGTAAATAAAAAATTATTGCTTTTAATTTTCACATCTCGTATATATTATAACATATTATATATTGAAATATGAATACGTAAACGTCATTTGAACTATATTAGGTAATAGGTACATATTGTATTGATTATCGATACACCACAAGAAAAAGGCTACAAACTTATGTACCCATACTTAAACGAGACGAGGGTAGCTTTACGTCCTATTTATAATTATTTTAAATGAAGAAGCGCAAACTCCTGCCTTTGCCTATATGTATATTAGGTATATGATGTATGCGACCGTGTATACCGTGGTATATATTAAACTTCAGGGCCTAGGGGCATCCCGCGCGTGAGACACTGGCTATATATTTGAGATGTAAACTTTAGGCGTTTCGTATAAAAATCTCGTGTCACTTGTTTGTCGTCGAACTCCTCCGAAACGGCTCGACCGATTTTAATGAAATTTTTAGGTCCAACCCGGGGAGGGGCTCAAACGGGGATTTTGAGATTTACGGTGGAAATTTTGTTTTCTAAATGGTTGCTATTGGTCATAGGAAAAATAATGAGTATAAATGATTATTTATTATTTGGTTTCCATTGGTCAATCGGGCAGATCAGGTGCAAGCATGCACCAAATCAAATGTTAGCACATTACCTACTTGGTATGCGTTGTCACACAATGTCCAGTTAGGCCGAGTTGCACCCTAAAGACGTTGAACGATCACAATTTTTTAAAAGTTGGAATTTTTAACGGGCAACGAAGTGCTGATCAGCTTGTATATTATACCGACCGACCGACCCAGTGTACACAATATATATATATATACTAGCTAAACATAAACTATACTAATATATATATATTATATTATATATGTACGATGGAGTGTTGTACCTATTTTGATTTTACGATTTTCGAACGCTGGTATAAATCGTTCGTCGCCATTGTTGTTCGCGTGATAATAATAATAATACATATGCGTACATAATATTATTTTATGCATACATACGTGCGCGCGCGCATCAACAAACCCGAACGGGGAAAATGTTTACACGTAACGTCGCCGCCACAGTCGTTCCATTAAAAATTTCCCGAGTTATTAAAACTGCGTGTGTGTATATAAAAAAAAAAGGAAAAAAACCGACGTAAACAATATACATATCCTCGAGGCGGCGTGTGTCGTCCACGTGCGGTTCAACGAACCGTTTACCGAATGAATTTTAAAGAGATGGTAAAAACAACAAAAATCCTCCCCGTCAGCTAGTGCAGGACTACAGGCTATATAGTGCCTACCGCTTTGATGACATGTCGCTCGTTTTATTATTTATTTTTTTGCAGGCGCACATAAAGGGTACAAAAAGTCCCGGCATTATTATCCTGCGAATTTTAGGCGAAACCGATAAAATTCAATCTCGGATGTACGCCACCTGCAGCAGTAGGCACCGAGTGCTGCTGGACGGATCCGTGAAAATCCAAACGAGAATAATAAAATACAAAATTGTATATAACTTAGTAGATATATATAATATGTCTGCCAGCTATTATGTATAGCTATTATGTACCTACAAGAGGCGAAACGCTGGCGGAGAGCTGAGCGCAATAAATTTTGAGATGAAAAAATAAATAAAGGCACTCTCGTACACACGAGCATTATATTATTATTATTATTTATGAATTCCCGACGATGAATAGAGAAACGTCACCTCAAACGAATCCTGCACAAATGCGCAGCATTGACAAAAATAAATACGCGTAATCTACTGATTGAGGGCGTATTGTATATAAAGGTTCAAACGGTTCCTCTTATTATTACAATAATAATTATAATAGTAATTTTTTTTCTTTTATTTATATAAAATATAATATCCGATACGATATTATTATTTCTAATCATTTTGAAAGCTCGTCGGTCGATTATACTATATTATTATACTCTGTACAGCCCTGCAGCACTCTCCGCGAGGGAGAATTAATATAGATGAAATGTGACTGACTGTATATTTGTATATTATATAGTCCTCGCTCTTAGCTATATATACGTATTATATATATATATATTATGTACCTACTCTTGACTATTTATTTCGCGAAAAGGCATATAGAAACAACAACAAAAACACCGTTAAAATAAGCTCAAAGCGTTTCGAGAGAAGAAATAACAAACATTTCACCTAGTGTTGGAGTTGGCCGGTTATAATATATTATTATACTTATATACTGCCTTGTGTATTATTTTATGAAAACATAATATCGAAAGATTAATTATAAACCGAATGTTTTTTTTGTATTTTTTGTTCTGCCGAAACTACGTAGGTAGGTACTCAACACTGCGTGTGTACCTACTACATATATATATATATATAATTGTATTATAATTGTATTATAATGACTTAATAGTAATAATAATTGAAAAATACTTTAATTCCTATATCAATAGACATATAAAACGACACTTGAAGGATTGTGTACGGCGTGCAGTGTACAGAGTGCTTCAGAGAAAACAATACTATATAATGTTAATAAATAATAATATTATAATATTATGCCACGATGATCGATTAATAATAATTGTAAAATGTTTATTCTACACATATAATTGCTTGTTATATACATACAAAAGTTAAATTATTTTTTTTTGTGGAGATAAGTGCGTCCTCTGTTTCAGTTGTGGCATGGCGTATAATATATGCATGTGATGATAGAGATAGACAGAGAGAGATGGAAAGGAAATTCCACTAGATCTCATATACTACACGCGCGAAAATATAATATATATTATATATTATTATATGTAGGAGCTGAAGGCTTAGGCCACAAATCAAAGCAGTTAAAACGGACAAATAAACGGTCGGACCGGTCGCGGCGGACGTTTTACTACGTGTTAGAAAACTGCGCTGCTCTGCGAATTTCAACAAGTGATATCTTTTACAAATGTACTGCTTTTATTGTGTAATTATTTATTTGTCTTCAGCACCTCAACAATAAGTAATGCGGTAACAACGCCGCTGCAATCGCGCCACGGCGGATGATAATAATAATAATAATATATATATATATGCGTCGATGATAAATGTGGTACACAATTTTATGGGCTCGTAAATTTCCCGGACAACGTCGACGTGCGGTTATATTATATGTATGTATATATATATATTATAATATTGTCCGGTGGTTGTTTTCGGCCGCGGCAATAAAACAGAACTCAAATTAATATATCGTAGTCCACCTCCTCCTCTGCGTCTTCGTGGCGACAGAATTGATGCATTTTTCTAAACTTACTTAAAAAAAAAAATATGATAATAATAAAATAGACGCCAGACAAGAGGTGTCCCTCGCGAGATACGAATTGCAGCCGCTCGTTCTATATGCAAATTTTTATAAAAACCGAATAAGTTTTAAAGCCACAGTGATTTATTTTGATCTTGAAATTTTTAAAAACAACAACACGTAATCAGAGCAATAAATTAAAATTTTCTTAAACTTAATGGTACCTTATATACGTGCTTAAAACAAAGTAAACAAAATTATTTTTTAATTGTACCTATAATAATTATACGCGTAACACGGTTTACCTATGTATATATGATTGTAATATTATTTATCATATTCAAAACAAAATATACACTCTACAGAAAATCAATAACTTCAAAATCAAAGTTTTCTGGATCCCTGGACACTCCAACATCATTGAAAACGAGCGCGCCGACTTAGCTGCCAAAACGGCAATCACCTTTACACTATCGTCT
>WHPZ01585193.1:1674-16337 GCA_016617965.1 Macrosiphum rosae
AATGTAGATTATTATTATCATGGTTGGGCGGTATCCTCGATGCAATAGTGACCACGATTAAAGATAGTATGGTTACCCAACGGATCTAGAAAAGCGTCCACCGATACGAGTCTCTATTATCAGTTAATTATTAGACTATTAAACAGCTGGAGATCTACGCACTAGCGCTTATTCGTCGTGGTGACTATAAATACAATGGACTTTCTAGTGTAAATATTGTACTTCCGCGAAAGCCACTATGACGCGTAAGCGCTAGTGTTCAAATTTCCAACAGTTAAATTTAACTTTAATACTGATTATAGATATTCATTTCGGTAGACACTTTTCAAGTGTGCAAACCACACTGGTTGGTGGGCAACCAATAACCGTACTATCTATAGCCGTGCAGCAAATGTCCAAGATACAATACAATTGTATATTGTATCTTCTATCCCTTGTTATACATTATTAATGCGATACTTTGAGAAATTAATTTTTTACACGGCTACCTATCAAACACGACACTTTTTGACTAATATGTTTTTGTATAATATTATGTGTAAAAGGCGCGTCAAATTTAAATTTATGAATACTATAATTTGTTAATTCCAGTATTAATTATTAATTTAAAATTATCATAATTAATATTTATTTTGGGAATACAAATACAATTGAGTAGTTACATGTGATTTCCTGTAGGCTTAGCCTACAAATTGTAGGAATAAATTATCAGATTTGTCACTTTTAAAAATTCAATATTTTTAAAAGGAAACGAAACGTTATACTAAATAAATAAATTATTCGTTTTCCGACGTCATGTACAATACATATATAAATTAAGTTCAACCCTGACTAGTGACTATTATTATTATGACACAGGTACCAACTAAAATTATTTGTATAATTTTATAAATATAATTAAATACCAAGTAATTACTAATTAGTATATGGTAGTATTATTATCTTACATAAAATGGGGTGGCCCTCGAGACAATATATTAAATCACCTTAAAATTAATCAAAATAACATTGTTAGAATTTGCCTAAATAAGCTTTCACTACAAGTATCAACAATTGAAAATTATAAGGAATTGCCAGTAAGACAACTATATAAAAAAATAGCAATTATTATTTTCATTACTTAACAACTTGATATTGATTAGTTACATAATGATAATAGTCATACAAGAGAAATTAGAAAATATGATTTTTCAGTTAGATATACTAATAAACAGTTTGGTCATACATTTGTAGATTACCTAGGGCCGACTTATTATTACTCTATGCCTCTGGATTTTGAAAGAAATATTACATGTAAAAAAATTAATATTAATGGATTATTTTATAAACATAGATTTTTAGAATTGAACTATAATGTGTATTAATTTTATATCTTTATTGTAAATTATTTAACTGCTATTTATATATATATATATATATATATAACAGTGTATTTTGATTTGCTTAAACGTTGTTTCATCTTAATGTATTATTCATTTATTTAGGTTAAAACTTTGCATCATTTTTTCTTTTCTTTTCTATTATTATATTTTTTAAAGTGATCTTATTTATAAATTAATGTACGTAATATTATAAGAAATTACCTAATTATTTTATTATTAGTATTATTTTATCGGTAAATGTAATAACTCCCTACATCCAACACAAGCTTTTAACTTACAGCAGGTAGATAATCAAAACTGTACCTATTTGTTAAACTTATTTATTTTGATTTCTAATAAAAAAAAAATAAAAAAATATTGGCTATAGTATTATAATAATCAGGATTTATTGTTTTCATCAATATTATAGAATACTAGTTTAATAATAATTAAGTCATTATTGCCTATGTATAGCTTATGAGTTATGACTATCTAAATAATTATGTAGGTACGTGAATAATAATTATAATTGTTGTAGTCTATAATATTAACTAAATAATATATTAATATAATATAATTATACATACATACCTGATTGTGTATAAAAAACATTTAAAAAAAAAACTCATGACTAATTTTATTCAAACGTACCTATCGAGTACCGTGAGTACCTATCTAAACACTTAAAATGTATAAGTATCGAGTATCGTCGTATCGAGTATCTAAATACTTATTCTAAATCCAAGTATCTAGTATCTGGTATTTTTTTTTAGTTTCTTGCCCATCCCTGATAATTATTGCGTACAATATTTGAGCGTTTATTCCGAGTCTGTCGGACATTTTATCACAATTTTATGCACAGTGCTATCGAGCTGACACGTCCGTTTATTTAGTCATGGATACAACAAACAACAAATACGCGAATGTGAGAACGAGAGATTGCAACAAATGATTGCGTTGTAATTTTGTACTGCGACACACGAAATGGAGTAGGGGAACTATAGATATGTATATACAACAAATAGATAGCCGTCTTTATACTACAGTTGTGACTAATGTTGAAATCGGCCGCCATTTATAAAGCTGGCAATGTTTACTTTTATTTTTTCTAAATTGCAAGTGAGGTTTTTTCTTTTTGAGAATAATAAATTAAAAATGTGGCTTGAAGGATCCAATAAGTTGATTGAATAACAAAACAAAATTTGTTAGGCATAATGTGAGATGTGCATGCGAGTGGGAGTGCGCAACGCTTATCCTCGGTACAGAGAAGTCACTCACACTAATGTTCATTTACTACACACACATACACGGTACGCACGCACGTACTATACCTACGGATTGTCTAAAAAATTGCCTATACTCAACTCCGGTTAGGTTACAAACGGTTGGTATGGAATCCCCTTAAGGATGTCGTTGCCGGTCATTTATTAAGGAGTCAAATTAAGGAACTTTCAATTCACACGGTGTATCGGCGTCGCACGAAACGTGCAAAAGTGTGAGTGAGCTATAATTACACTCGCAGACAAAGATATTTACGAACACGCATGCACAAGTCAGTGATTGACTCCGATGACTTTTATCGAAGCCCCATTTGGTGAATAAAATTGCTTATACAGGAAAAACCCTCACATTTCGTTGATATGTCGGATTTTGGTAATTTTTTTTTTTATCTGAAAGATGAGAAATTTTTGCAGGTAGGATTAAAGCTCGAATCATCATTTTACTTTAAATAGTAAAATTCTTCTTTGGAAAAGAAGAAATATTATGCTTTATTCAAATGCATATTCCAGCTTCTATAATTATAATTTTCAAAATCCGCCTTTGATCCGACCTACAAAATGGTCTCTACTTTTAAATGAAAAAAAAAAATGTACGAAATCTGACTATTCTACATGGCATGAGAGTTTTTCCCGAAAGACATGTTTTTGTACCAAAAACCACACCAGTTTCCGACAAGTGTGTCAGTGCCGGTCATTTATTAAGGAGTACAATTTACACAATTCAATTCACAAGTTACCTATGTAATAGTAGTATATGGAGTGTACTTCAGTACACTTTCATTGAAATGAAATATTCCTATATTATAAAATTATAACATTACTATTATATTTAAAGATATTGTTCGATTCTCATACATAAATACATATCATCCATTACGGTAAACATTTAATTCTTTTCAATATATGATAATACATACGACGATTCTTCAAAAAATTAATTTTATTTTCAAGACATTCAATTTATGTTTTTAACAAATTTATTTTTGCGTAGAATGTTTAAACATTATATTAACATCGTCATAACATAAAAATAATATGTAGGTCAACAAACATTTTATTATAATAGTCTATGTGGTTTTTTTAACGAATACTGAGGATATCCGTAGATATCGTGTGATATAATATTATTTTATACTAATATTATTTCTATATTCAAAAATACTGGGAGCAAATTAGATCCTAATAATTATAGACCAATATCTCTTATTTCTAATGTTGCAAAAAGTTATTAATTTTCTTGACAAAAATAATTTACTTTCAAGTTCACAATTTGGTTTTCGTGAAAGAAAAAGCACAGAAGACACAATATCTAAATTAATCTCACACATAAAACTGACAAAAAATATAAGCTTGTTGTTACAAAATATTACTTTTAAAAATGGAAAGTATTGGTATAAGAGGTGTTGCATACAATATATTTAAAAATTACTTAGAAAATCGAACATGTTGTACAAAAACAGGCAAAAAAAATCTGAAAAAAAAATAATTTCTTGTGGGGTTCCGTAAGGAACATGTCTCGGACCTTTGCTCTTTATTATTTACATTAACAGTTTAACAAATATTAAATGTATTGGAAATTTAGTTCTTTTTGCAGACGATACTGCTTTGGTAATAGACTCGGACAACCCGACAGACTTTTATCAAAAAGCTAATATCGATCTTTTTAAAATTATTAATTGGTTAATGGAAAATAAATTATCTCTCAATATCTCCAAAAAGGCAGTACCTATATAGATTTATCGGAAAAAAATAGACAAAAACAATAATTTAACAATTCATAATTACTCTTGTAAAAACACTTGTAACATTTCAAATATCTGTAATTGTCGGAATCTCGAAATTGTTGAGGAATATAAATATTTAGGTTGAATAATTGATCGTAAATTAAATTGAAAACGTCAAATTGAAAAAATTATATTTAAAATTAATAAATCCCCGCCTTCCTTTAATGTTGCAATAGATACAAGTTTTAAAAAATCTGTGTACTCTGCCTTAGTCCAATCTCACTTGTAATATTCAATAACTTTATGGGGAGATTCATATAATTTAACGAAACTCCGAGCTTTGCAAAATTGTATTACCACCAAATTTAACATAAAAAATGTTGCGTCCATGCAAGAGCTTTTAGATCACAGATTAAAAAAAGAATTTTTTGAATTAGATTATTTGTTATTACAATACTTTGAGATATTTACATGTTACTAGAATATTTTTCATGTGCCGCTTAATATATTATTGTACTATACTACTATGATATATGAGTACTATGAACATTTATTGACGCACTTTAATTTAAATTTTAAATTTTATCAATATATGTTTACGATTATATTATTTGTATATCACACAGTCACACACACACACACTCATTGAATATCTAAAGTTATCGTTCCGGAAATATCTCCAACAAAATTCTTGTGGCTATCGGTGTCGATTCAGAATAATATTTTAGCAACAACATTATCGTGTTATTCGCTTCCGTTAATGTAATGACATCGTATATTTTTTAACATTGGACGTTATGGATGGTGTGTGTGTGTAGTGTGTATGTGTGTATGTATGAATGTAGGTATGTACCTACAGGAATCGAACAGTATTTTCATCAATACATAATGTATAAACATCGGAACACTTATATCAACATCAACATGTCAACGTTAATCAATTAGTGTTTACGTTGAATGTTTTACGTATATTTATATTTAAGACAATATAATAAATACTATTAATATTTATTTATAGATATTATTAATATTGCACGTCTTATGTTCATGTTTTTACGTTGTTACGTTAGCATGTATGTACAATGTATATGCATAATATTGTATATTATACAGCTTTCGAACAACATCTTCAGATATAATAGTAATAATATGTATAGTATCAAAAATAAAAATAAACATAAAAACTTTAACTTCAACATCAACATCTGAACGTGAACGTATATTGACGTCTTATGTTGTTACGTTGTAACGCTGTTCCGTTGTAATGCTGTCACGTTGTTACGTTACGTTTTTTGTTAAATTTTGGGATTGGAAATTATACTTGTGAATTTGCCGTTCGTATCTTATTACAACATAGAAATCAAAATTGTCCGTTGGTCGATTGCTCTAACACTCCTCCCCCCGAAATCTGTCATGATTTAGCGTCACTTTGCTATTGCACGACGAGTTTCAGGGAGAGCGCCAGCGATGCGACGAACGATGAATGGTACGGCCGGCGAGTGTGAATTAATTTTGCTCGTCGATCGTACATATTAACTAGGTAACAAAATAATTGTTCTAAAATATTCGATAGATTCCTTTTACGTCACACGATATCTCCGGATATCCTCAGTATTCGTTAAAAAAAACCACATAGACTATTAAAATAAAATGTTTGTTGACCTACATATTATTTTTATATTACTACGATGTTAATATAATGTATAAAAATTCTACGCTAAAATAAATTTGTTAAAAACATATTATATTGAATGTCTTGAAAATAAAATAATTTTTTTGAACAATCGTCGTATGTATTATCATATATTGAAAAGCATTAAATATTTACCGTAATGGATGAGAATCGAACAATATCTTTAAATATTATAGTAATGTTATAATCTTAGAATATAGTAATATTATATCCGATGAGCATACAGAGCGTTAAACATCAAAGCGTTGTATTTCACTGTTGTATTATATCAAAAATGGTAGAACATTAAATATATATATATATGTTATTTTTGAATATCCATGGGAATGTACCTATGTGTAATCAGCCGAAAGAAATCTTTTTAATATAATACAACTAATAACGATTTCGAATTATTGCGACTTTCCTATAAAACGTAAAAGATAACGGCGTGCTGGAATGTTACTCAATATACCTAACTACTCTATAAACGTGTATCTGTATGACTGCATATGTTAAGGAGTAAACGTTATTAAGATTATTATACTTGCGGAATGTGGATATTCAAAAATATGGGAATATTGAATGTTTTAATTATAGGATTATATTTTCAAGATTCCCATCTCTTGAAATTAATTTATTAATTATTGCCCATATGTTACTATAGACATACTCAATTGCAGATATTAGATTTTTAAATTACTTGTAAGATTGTTTTAAAAAATAATTTTATGATCATTAAAAGTAAGTTAATTTTATATATTCTTTTTAATTGAATATTAAATATTTAATTAAATTACAATATTCCCCCCCAACAAAAAAAAAAATTTAAAAAACAATCAAATGCGGAATGTAATCTATATTATAACATCGGATAGAACTAGTTTAAATTCATTATCTAAAATATTTTTTATAATTTTATTTTCTATTTTTAGGAATATTTTATTTTAGTTACATTTTCGAAAGAAAATGTTTGTTTTTGATTTCCAATCGCTAAATTTTACAATTTTTTAAATTACTCTCCGTTATTTAAAAGTGTTTTCGATCATATTTGTAACGAATATATAAATTCATTGAAAATGTGTAATGATATTGAGCGGCACATGGATATTCAATTCGTCTTGAGTTCTTAAATATTATAATATTATAATGTTATTTTACTAATTGTATAATAAGTTTATGTTTCAGCTACCTACAAACAATTTAAAACAAAACCCGGCATCCAACGAACAGATCTGCGGAATGTACGAGATTACACCTGAAATATTTACAATGTTCAATCTATACATAATTTATTAGGACTATGTTTAGGAATATTGAGCTGCACATACTCCAGGGTATTTTTTAAATTTTTAAATTGTGTATCTTAAGGAATGCTAATCAAATACTAATAATTACTAAATTTAATTTATTTGCGATTAAATCATTGTAAGTAGAATTTTAATAATGCTACATTATTAGAATTATAATATTTGAGTTATAAGAGATATTTCAAGCTTCATAGCATCAGAAACTTCACCACAAAGTCTTATGGAATCGTCTTCAATTTGTCTATCTAAAACAGCTAGATGAGCATTAATATTTTTTTATTTTTGTCATAATATAATATTATTTTTTGGAATCTGGTAAATCTGTAATTTTAATATAAAATAATCTTCCAAAAGCATGTAGGTTGAATTTGAATATTGTACTGGATTTTGAAAATAAAATAAATTTTTTGAGAATTCGTACGGTATAGTTCGATCCCAGGGATGATAATCTTTGTATACTATAAGAATGTCTTTATTTATGAAATCCATATTTATATTCTATAATATTTTCCATTTACTAACTCAATTTCTTGAATTTTTGAACATCTATGAATACTATTAAAATGAATCCAATGAATATCACAGAATAAGATGTTATAGATTGGAAGGAGTTAAGATTTTATATTCTATTGATAGTTTGTAATCTTAATCATTTAAAACAATACTCACAATTTTTCCGTTCTTAACAATGATATTTTTTTTTGGAATAATTTTAATTTCAAATCGTTTGAAAACTGTTGACTTTTTTATGGAATATTTCATAATTCTCCAGCATAAAGGATGTACTATGGAATCTTTTAACTTTCAACAATGAATGTGTATGGGTTGGATTTGTTGTTTTATATATTTTAAAAATTCATCAATACCTGATTCCTTAATAAGATAAAGATCTCATTTCCATTTAATTTTGACTTAGTTCACCATCTATTAATTTCTCTATAAATCTATATAAATCTATGTCTCTTAATCTGTTGATTTTTTCCAAACATTTTAAAAATTCTATATTTTTTATTTTAAAACATTCCATCTTTTCTTTTTTTAATTATATAAATTCTATAAATTCAATTTTAACAATGTAGCATTATTACAATTATCATAAAGTTAGGTACTTAAGTATATAATATAAGACGATAAAGTAAAATAATATGGAATATTAATTTAAACATTAAATTTTTTGTCATCTAAATTTTTTATTAATTCTAAAAATGATCTCTCCGAATAATCCAATAATTTCATTCTATTTTATCGAAAAATTATTTTTGTATTTCTCTTTCTAAATTTAAAATTTTTCTGCATTTTCCAGTATATGATAATGTATTGTAGGAATCTAAACATTTAAAGTTATCTATAATATTAGAACAATTTCTTTTGACAAAATCTTTAAGTCTATTAACTAAATCTATGTGGTTAGGATTTTTCTTTGAATTCATAATTATGTCATATTCTGTCTTATATAAATTCTTTCTAGTTTTTATACATTTTTCCTGTCCTCTTAAAAAAATGTATTCGTTTGAAGAATCTTTACTTCTAAATATAATGTACCTAATAGCGTTTTAGTTCTTTTTCGGTTAAATCGACATTTCAATCGGGTAGGGCTTTACTGAGTTTGTTATTTATGTCATCCAATTTAATATTTGTTTTTTTCATGACTTTTTTCCATTGACTAGTTTTTAATAACAATGAATATACTATTACGTAATGAATTATTCTTAGATTTAAAATTGTTAATAATTTGTTTTTTAATATTTTTTAATAAAATATCTTGAACAAAATATTGAAATAAAATTAGGATATGCTGCTCCTGCACACCTAATTCCAGATCAAAATATTTTAAAATAATGAACATGGACCTAGTAGTGCTAGTCCATGAAAAATAACTTCATGGTATAAATTATTGTTTTTGATATTTATTAATAATAAGTTATAATAAATACAATCCAAGACAATGTTCTACAAAAGTTCTTAATACCTATATGACTAAGCATTTTAAAATTAAAAACGAAATAGGATATTATATCATTGTATAAGAAAATGATTCTGAGCGGAGACGGTATGTCAGTCTAGGTTTAAACTATAAGGCATATTATACACTAATCTATGGTATAAAAAATTGACCTATTATAGGTACCAATAATAAATTCCGAATTAATCATATCACAATATACATTAGGTACTTTTAACGCGTTATACATCAACAATAAATCGTGATACTATCATAGATGTATGAATCGTATACTTTAGAAGTTTCAAGCACCTACTCACGAATAATATTATACAGTTATTCTAGGTTTTTAATATGTAATTTCGTTCAAATTTGAACTTAAAATGACTATAAAAATAAATTGTGCTTATGTATTTTTTTAGATTTTTTGTTAACATAATTAAGTACTTACGTGGAATCTTGTTTTAAATTTTGAATCCTTAGATATAAAAGTTGAACATTTTATACATTTTTAACTACAAAATTATTATTCAATTTTAAATTGGATAAATTTTTTCTAAATTTGATCTTTAAATGCTTATAAAAAAAATTTGTACATTTTTAACTACAAATTAATTAAATTTTAAAATCTTAGATTTAAAAAGAAAAATGTTTATGAATTCTTAAGAGAACGTTATACCCGCATGTGTATACACTCAGTTTTACGAGTGCATAATATAACAAATTTTACGTGTAGCTCTGTCAATTTAAAAATTAGAGTAAATTTATCTCTTATAAAATCTAAAGGTAAGATTATTATCTAGACAACCTCATGCGTTTTTTATTATATTTGAATTTTTAGCGAGTTATGAGCACTTTAAGATGTACAAACAATTTACAATTTTAAAATACTTATAGCTCGCTTTAAAATTAAAATATAATAAAAATGTCTCGAGGTTGTTTATATAATAATCTTACCTTTAGATTTGATAAGAGGTCAATTCACTCTAATTATTAAACCAACGGAGCTACACGTGTTCTGCTGAGCGGAGAATTTGGTATGCTACGCCCTTGTAAGATGGAGACAACACATGCGTGTATCACGTCCTCTTAACTCAAAATAATTTACTAATTTTTGTGATTGTTCCATATTTTATCAATTTTTTAACTTTAAATGTTTATAAAAAAAAACATGACTAAGGATTTTTAATATTTTTCAAATGTCATTGTAACAATATAGTAGAAGCCTTGTACTAAATTTTAAAGATTATTACCCGACAAATAAAGTTTCATTGACTTTCATAGAAAAACAAACTAATTAAATTGTAAACTGAAAATGTAAAACAGTAAAATGTACAACAACTGAAAAACAGTTCAAAACAAATCAAAATATTTTGAAAATTTTATAGTGTATAGAAAATACAAATATAAACAACCAGTTAAAATTGCATGTATCTACAGTCATTTGTTTTAAAGTTACAACAAAAACTAAAGTCGATTTTGAGTATAAATTCACGTTTTTAATTAATTTTTCTTTAGTTTTTCAATGCGCTTTTGAAAATTGTTGAGAATTTTAAGCTTTGACTTCCCCAATGCATCAAAAATATTCACTTTAGATACTGAAGTTGAAAAGCGAAGCATTATTTCGACTACTTATCGTGTTCACAGACACAAANAAAAAAAAAAAAAAAAAAAAAACACATCACTGTAAAATCAATACATTCATCGTTCCACTCAGAATCTGAAATATTGAATATTAATCAAATAAAAGTTTAAAAAAGCTAAAGAGAAGTACTGCACACTTTTAAATTTGCTACTGCACATTTAATATTAGCTACTGCACACAATTATTGTAGGCCCTATAACACCTAATAATATAACAATTTTGCAGAAAAATAAGTGCCGATAAATTATTGTTATAATCTCGGTACTTATATTGATTATATCTTTCATGGTAATTAACCTCTTTACCAATAGTTATATAATTTTATAGAATATTTATAACGGTATTATGGTATATTATAATGTAATATTTTTTCAGAAATAAACTAATTAATTAACTAATGTTTAATTTTTCATCTTTTCTTACAAGTTTACTAAACTATAGTTCTCAAGTTTTCCAACAATTCTAACTTCGGAGATCTTAAGGTCAACTGGCAAAATCTAAGTTTTCTACCTCTCAAAAACTTTCAAACAACTCAACAGGAATCATCATCTCACAAAATCTATTCCATTGGCTCAGCAACTCATCATGTACAACAGCTCAACACACATAATTTAAATCTCTGTTTTTAAAAATTGTATACATTTTAAAACCTAAAGCAAAATTGTACACAAAATATATTTTAAAAAATAGTCGAGACTGGAGTAGTTAAAGTACAGTTCGATTAGGATTAGGAACATAATAGCTTAAGAATATCAATTATTTTTTAATTATTTTTGCAATTTAATTTTGAAATATTTTTTACATTATTAGTGCATTTAGTATTGTGAAAAATATTTTAATAATTATTGCATTTCCCGAATATGCAAAATATTTTGGGTAATACTCGTATTATTGTATTTCAATGAAAGTATACTGAAGTACAACATATAATACTTGTAATCTACCTACATACATATTACATACGTTTATTAAAAAAACTGTCGTATGTTCTGAGCTCTTGCTACATTACCTCTATTTTGTTTTATTTGTACAACATTATAATTGTCCTCATCTGTAGAACTATTACTTTCACTATCTGCATTATATAATCATCATGTTCACTACAATATTCTGTGCTACTATTATTGTTATCGTTTTGATTGATATAATCAAAAGTAGGCCAGTTAATGAAAATAATTGACTGTGGCAAGTTAAGTTAATTCAATTAAATCGCCTTCAGTTCAGTTGAAAGTTAGAAAAAAAATATATTTAACTAGATAAGTTTAAAGTTAAGGTAGAAAATAAAATTAACTAAACTCAGCTAAAAAAAAGTTTTTTCAAGCTACAATATTTTCAAGTCAAAAAATGCCCTAGTATTTTGTTATACTCAAACATTTACCTAGACGTTTAACACTGTATATAAAATTAGATTATTATAAGTTATAATTCGAAAATAAAAGACCAAAACCGAAAAAGAGTCAAATAATCAGTATTGTTCAGTTGATTACGCATGACACATAAAGGAAATTAACTTAACCGCCCGACAATGAGAATTAACTATAAAAAGGCAAGTTACAACAGAAAACGTTTTAACTAAATAAGTTCATAGGTTAAAAATAAAAATAATGAACTAGTTAAGTTAAAAAAAAAAATTAACTTTTTAACAAGTTAATGCCCACCTTTGGATATTATTAACATTAATGACATTCAAGTTTTGTTTAAAAAGTAATTTCAGGTTGTGTTACACTGATTGTACTTTACCTGTTATAATGTAGATATTTAGCAAGTACCGAAGGGTCGTCGATTAAAAGGAAAATAAAGTCATAAAGATAACATCATAAATATTGCTAATAACAAAATAAAAAACTATAGTAATAATAATAAATGCTAATAATAATTCAATAACTGTAATATAATAAACGAATAATCAGTGAAGAAATAAATGTATATTGAAAATATAATACTACGTTTACAGATCGGTGTGTAGTAATCAAGGCTGTTCAAGTTAATTACTTTTTGTAACTCAGTTAAATTAAGTTAATATGCACCAATAACAAAAAATTAAAGTTAATTTAACCATAGGCTAACTCAGTTAAGATAAAAGTTAATACACGCTTTTTGTTAACTTGTTATTAAGTAAAAAAAAAAGTTAATTTATTTATACAACGCTAGCAAGCTTAATTGTTTTTCTACCCAAAACTAAATTATAGACTATAGTGCTTTTACATTATACAGTATTTCCATATAAGTTAGATTCGAATGATATATATTTTTAACTTTTAACAATTCACGGTAAATATTTTTTGACATGAAAACGAAATAGACTGAAATAGTGAAATATAATAAAATTAAAAACAAAATAAATCAACTTAACTTATTTCTTAAAATTAAAAATTAATTCGTTATTTCACGTTAATTAAAAAAGTTAACAGTTAAGTTAATGAAGAGCCAAAAGTAACTAGTTAATTTAAAAAGTAAATATTAAATTAACTTTTTAACTTGACTTTAACTTTTGAACTCGTTAATGCCTAGCCTTGGTATTAATACAAAATATTCAAATATTATATAGTCAATAATTCAGTATTATACAATAATTAGTACTGAAGACAATCACACTTCATGTGTTGGGCATGCGAGAGTTGGCCCCGATGGCGAATCTACTGTGTCGGATTCGAACGAAGTTACGAGGCTTTGGACAAAATGCCGACTTCGACTGCGAAAAAAAAATCGTTTGGAGGATTCCAGAAATTCGCTGTTCGCCTTTCCCGTACAGTCCAACTTTGATGGTACGAAATATCCTTTGGAATGGATATAACAAAAATCGGTAAAAATATAATATTATGATTATAGTATATTAATATGTCTCTCATGTTATATTATTGTATTGCCCGTGATAATTGTGACGATTTACTCAAGGACTTTAATATTATGTATGCGGAATATTATTATTAGTATTAGGTATTATTATTATTATTATATATATATATATATAATTTGGTTTAAAAAATTTTATTTCTACCTTTCACTTAATACCAACATTTTTATCCATAAAAAGCCACTATAGTTTATGACTGTACATAATTTATTATAAAATCAAATAATCACTTAAACATTTAAATAGATACATAGTTCAATACATATTATTACTACAAGAAGTATGCATTCTGTATAGGTACCATTTTTAAGTATAGGTAAATAACGATATTTATGTAGCGAGTAGTATTAATTCTACACATTTAAATCATAAATATTTTTTTTAATTTCAAAATAGTGAAAACAACGATAATTTTAAATGTAGAGGATTGGCGGATTGCACTCTATAAACACAATACTGAAATTAAATTTAAAATTTAAAAAAAATAATGTGTATAAGAACATAAAATTAAATTTTTATGAGCGTTTGATGTTTATATTATGCTCATGTAGCCGTGTAGGTTTCATAGTTACTGGTTCATATTCCATACATAATGTCTGTACGGGCCGGAGTGTATAATAATAATATACGAGTCCAGAACACCAAACTCTTTTTTTTACGCCACTGACACCTAGGTCTAAGAAATATATTATGGAGGACTAGCTGGGTGTGTAGTGGTGTAATAGCTCGAACAGTAGTGGTCGGGATCGCCTAGCAATTAAATACTGTCGGCTATGTGTGCTTGTTGTGGATTATGTGTATTTGTGTATAAATGTGGTATGTATGTAGGTCGTGTGTACAATAAAACAAATAATAAAAAATATGGTAACACAGTT
>WHPZ01585194.1:0-19917 GCA_016617965.1 Macrosiphum rosae
TATCGTTTTACAAACGTCAAAGTACCTACACAACCACTAGTTAAGATGATGAAATTAATTAATTAATACTATGTTACTATTCTCTCAAGGAAATAGGAATCCCTTGTGTAACGTTGATGTCATTTTTGTCTAAAGTTACGAGTTGAAAAATATTATGAAACCTAATAAATATCAATATGCGATCTCAGGTGTAGGTACAACTACAGTGGGTGACACATCCGGAATGAATACCTTCCATTACGTACCAAGATATCCATGATATCCGGTAACTGTATAGAATATAGATTAATGCCATATATATAGGTATATTAGATAAACGACTATAAAATTAAAAATCCTCAATGAAATGACATTAATCGGATTATGTATGTGAGCGGGAAGCAACACTTTTACGAATTGTACAGCCATAATCTATAGTCAGCAGACCACTACGCTTACACATTTAGATGATAAAATAGCATTTTAATTCGAATTTTTAAGGTCAAACTTAAAATATACATTTTGTAAAAATAAAAATATTTCATTTTCAAATAATGGATCAATTTTTCGTAAAAGTTAAAAAAAACGATTATTATTTTATGCAAATTACTTAAATAGAAAATTATATTATAAATCCATGTATGAGTGTGAAAAATTGAATTTATTAAAATTATACAATTTACTAGTTCTTCCATAAAAAAAGATAATTGTAAAGAGTATGTATAGGTATTAGATATGTAAAATCAGTAAATAGAATTAGTAGTCTTGAATATAAATTATAAAGAAATATTTAAGTTAAATTGGACGGTAACAAACGAGTGAATTACCTATATATAATAATGTATTATTATATTGTACTTGGATAGAAACGAATCACATATTATATGAAACATAAGCTATAAGTAGGTACTACTTATATTATACACAATAAATTATAATGTTTTGAATTGGGTCTGCAGTTCTGCACGTTTTAGGTAGTATTCATTCCATCGAAACACGTGGCTATATAGCATTACTTGATGACCATGTCACGCTGGTCATGCATCCTGACGAAGTAGTAGTTCATAAACAGGTAATTGATAACACACTATATCACGAATTTCGTAAAAAAAAAATTGAATAGAAATATAGGTAATGCCATTGAATTCGATTTAGGTGACCCAGACTGAATTATATTACAATTACAGTGAACTAGAAAATATAATGTAATTACATACACATTCTTTTGATTGTAATTTATAGTATTTTATAACGAATTGTATTCATCGACTTCACTAAGTGAAAATATAAATATATATTTTTATGTTTTTATTAAATCATTGAAATAATAAATAATTAATTAATTTGTTTAAACTAGTTCATTAATAAACATATTTTGCTAACGGTGGTGTCATATGGACTGCGCAAGGTATATACATTCACTTTTATCCAATATTTTAATGTAATTTGGCCCACTTCGTAAATTGGTTGGTCTGAAAAATGGATAATTTCTAGACAAGGTTTGCGTATAAAAAAAAATGAAATAACGTCGCTGTTAGCGAAAAGCGATTAGTTGGAAACTTGGAACAACTGAATTACTGAACTATTATTCACAGCACATTATACACAGATATTACAGGATACAAGTACTATTCAGAATTCAGATATCTAAATCAAATTTAAATAATTAAATTGTTTAAGAAGATGTCAGCGCGACAACTCACTGTTTGTCTGTTTGTAGTGTTTGTACTCTATATTTGTAACAGATTCAAATTCGTGTTGTTAACTTTAATAATATTATAGAATCAAATGAACCAAACTTATTAAGCTTTTTTTGAGCTATTATCAAAACTTAAATATGAGAATATTATCTTGGGCATTTCAAAGGTTTTTATTGATCTTTTAATTTCAAAGTGAGTTATAATAGGTAATGTAATATAATACAATTTTATAGTACTCGTGTATAAATTAAAATACCAATAAAATCCAAATAAATGCCTTAGATAATATTCTTACCTTTAAGTATTATGGTCAATTTTTATAACAATAAAGTTATCAATACTAAAATGGTTCTGCTGAACGCACATTTTACTACGTTGCGAGTGAGTGAGAGAGAGAGAGATAGAGAGAAAACTACTATAAGTAGTGGGCTGACGTACTTTTAAGAGGACGTGATACCCGCATATGTTGTCTCCGTCTTACAAGTGCATAACATAACAAATTGTACGCTCAGCAAAACACGTGTAGCTCCGTTAATTTAAAATCGGAGTAAATTAACCTCTTATAAAATCTAAAGGTAAGATTATTACCTAGACAACCTCATGGGCTTTTTATAACATTTTAATTTTTAAGCTAGTTATGAGTACTTTGAAATCTATAAACAATTTACAATTTTAAAATACTCATAGCTCGCTTAAAAATTAAAATTTTATAAAAAACCCATGAGGTTGTCTAGATAATAATCTTAACTTATGATTTTATAAGAGGTCAATTCACTCTAATTTTTAAACTAACGGAGTTACACGTGTTCTGCTTTGGGTAGAATTTGCTATGTTACGCAATTGTAAGATGGGGACAACACATGCGGGTATCGCGTCCTTTTAAGGACACGGTATATTATAATATTTTTTAATCTATATATTTATATATTATAAGAATAAGATATTTATAATAAAAACACTCGAGTTCTCTAAACTTATAAGTAAATGTTGATTTTGGTTGTTGTGATGATGGCAGAAAATCAATAAAACAAAAAAAACGGGATACTGGAAAAAATAAAACGTTCTCTCCGTTTACTATTTACTATTTTTTTCTCTAATATGTACTTATAAAATGGCTATAACCACGTAAGTAAAATTATAAAAATTGTGTATTGATTTTACTTCATTAATGGAATATAATGGTGTATATCAAAATAAAATGGATGGTTTGAACTTTATAGTTTTTTAACGATGAATATTAATGACATCTGGTTTTTTAAGAGGTTTTTTTTTAAATATTTTCAGATATTACCTAGCTTTTTTATTTCTACGATTTTTGTGGTGGAAAATCGCACTTTAAATGCGATTTATAAACTGTAAATCATTTATCCTCTATTAATTTAACGTTTCTTTGAATGAACGAACAAACGAAGACCGGTCATTGATGTATAATAAATAAAAATATTACCATAACACTATCGCCTATCAAGAACGGTCTGAACGTCAATTCTGTATTTTTATACCTATTATATTGTGAGGTTTGACAAAAAAACTCACTTGTTATCGTCGTTGTCGTTGTCGTCATGGTCGTTGACGGTAACCGGTAGCTGATGTGCGTCGCCAATTGACATAGTCGACAGCCTAGCCAGGTTCAGGTAGAGAAGCAACAAGTTGGCGGCCAAGAAAGCCGTGTGCACATCGTTGGGCAGAGGAGGCGGGGAATATTCGGCGAACAGCGAAGGTTCAAAACGGTCTTCTGCTTCATCTCCTTGAAACTGGTCAACATCACTGCCACAGCCTCCGCCGGTATCGTCAATCGCCGAAGACAACCCCCGCATAGTTCTGTAACTTCAATAAAATAAAAATGTTAAAAAAAATTAATGAACTTTAATGTGCACATCTAAGCTGCTAAAAAAATGCAGACATATTTTTGACTGATGTCTGTCGAACCCTTAGTACAATATATACTAAAGGTTATTCGGCGTTATAATTGGAAACATAAGGTGAAACAATGTTACATAATATACACATCAGACAATATTAAATATACTAAAAAAAAACCCGTGAAATTAACGATGTATTTAAATTATGGTTAAACAATTTGTAAATAACAAATATACGTAATAATTCGCCTTCCCTATCATATAACACGATCACTGGTGATTTTTCCAACTATTCGGGGTCAAATATAAGTCTGAAACATTCAGAATAGTTAAAAATATATTTAAACAAAGTAACTTACTCTTTTGAAATTCTTAAAAAAAAAAATTACAACTTGACTACCGCAAAAACAAAATATAGATGCATAACAAACTAATAGTAGTAGTCCGTTACTTGCATAATTTAAAGATTTAATCATTATTAATATTATTCATTATTATTAATAATTGTATTTTATTATATTATATTAGTTACAGTTTTATTGTATTATTTAACTGATTTAAAATGGGTATGTATAAAAAGAATACACATACCTATGATGGTTTTAGATGTTATAGTAAGATAACCTTTTTTTTATGGTGCCAAGTGCTTCAAATAATTTTTTATACAAATCATAAAATCAGCATGTTGAGTGGGACTCATTATCAGTGATTAAAAACGGACGGTATGTGGGGAGAGGTTGAAATAGACTGAACGAAACGTCCTCGTCAAAAAGTGGTGCACTATATTATATTATTGATCAAAATCGATTGTAACTAATCGAACGGGGAAACGAATATTATGTAATTTGTTTAAAAATAATCACCTCAATATGCCTCAATGTTATGATTAGTATATTCAATGACCATAGGCGCAACTAAGGGGGAGGGGGACTTGGGTAGGCATAGCCCACCCAGTTTTGTCTGTAGCCCACCCTGTTTTTGTACGTAATGTCATTCTTAAATCCTATGTATAATTAGTTTTTCTAACAAAATACCCTTCTCTTAAACTATTTTCGAACAAACTACTTTCTGTTTAAAGTTAAGTCTAAATAAAAGTTTATCAGAAAATCAATGAAAGCTTAAATATTTTTTGGAAATTTTATTTTTTAACAAAATATTTAAGTTTAAGTATTTATTGGCAATTACCTATATTTTTTAATAAACAATATTTAATCTAAAATTTGTTTCAGTAATTATATTTTCTAATTAATTACGATTTATACAAAATACTTTTCCGGTTGTGTCTTTTGATTTTAATATAATATATTCGAACGTAATACTTTTCTGATAATTTAAATTTGACATTTAATATTATTTCATTTAAAAATGTTCCATCACAATGAGTGTATTATTAATTTATATTTTGAATTTTCTACACAAACATTTTTCTCTTAAAACACTTGTGTAACAAAATTATTTTTCAACATTTTCTTTTCTATTTATTTTAACTATAGATTTATACTTTCTTTACATACATTTTCTAACTTTGTATAGCCGATTTCCCCCAGTTTTAAATCTGTAAGATGGACACAACACATGCGGCTGTAACGACCTCTTAACTCGTATGTTGGCCGTCCGTTCGATTTCATGTGTTTGTATTAGGTATACCATATAGGTACAATAAACAAAATTATTCATATTTCACCTTAAACATTGCCGAAAGAAAAACAAATGGTTGCCAGCCGTTTGAAACATTTTGTATCGGAATTTGGTGCACGTTTTTTTTTCAACCTACAACCTAGTGTTAATCTGTAAATATTTTTTAAATTATGCATATTTTGAGTGCATAAATTAGAAATGTTAGTGCCTATAAATGGATATTTGTAATTTTTTTTGTGCATTATTTTCTAATGTTTAGTGCCTGAATGCATACTAATTTATGTATTTTTTAGTACATGAACTTACGATCCCTGACTTATGACCCCTGGATCTATGCATGTACATCGTAAAACGATAACTAAGATAAAATTACACTACACCATAGGCGCAATTATGGGGGGGGGGGGCTAAGAACCACTAGTTTTTAATCATATTTTAGTTTAAAATATTAATTATTAGGGTTTGTACTGCTGATACAATTTTAGCCCACCCCCCGCCCAGAAAAATGTCCTTAGTTACGTCTATGTCACCGACCTCCACGTCACATACATATATAATATATACTTACCAACGAGGATGCAACTAGGTTTGTTATATAACTAAATTTATAAAATTAATAATTATAAGTCAGTTTTATTCTTACACCATCTATTACCATTTACTAGCTAACTATAGTAAATACTAAATGCCCTATCGTATTTACGTCACAAGTATTAGAATAAGTATCTATTTATATCCCAAGCGATTTTTCCTCGTATGAACACTTGGGATCTGAATGCTATAAGCCTCTGTGGTTTATGATTTTCATATGCTTAGTCTTATAAGAACCTTACACCTATATAGCTAGTATGATGAATGACGTACGAGCATATCGTCATTTTGTTCAAACATACCTTTGTTCTACGAGTTTACGTTTTTATTTTATTATTTTTTCTACACTTGAAGATCTATATATATATATAAACCTGCAGCAATAGTTTATTCATTTTATCCTCTAAACCTCATTAATTTACGTATGAGTATATTATCACGACACCCATGATACTTATCATACATTCCCTATAAAACATGATATATTATTTATTTTCTCTTCAAGTGTTTCCTTTCATTAGATTCAAACTTTTGAAGTAGGTGAATAATTTATCATCATGACTATAATAGGTGCTACATTTCATAGCTAATTTTATTTATTCATTAAATATAATATGTAGTACCTAATAAAAATATATTTTTACATTTTTACACAAAAAAAAAAATTACAAGTAAGAGAAAATGCGAACCTCACTAATATTAATATGTGATTTTCAGTAAATTAAACTGAACATTAAAGCGAGAGTACTTTGGAGTTCGGATATATAATGTACGTTATTTAGTTGTGAAACGTATATAGTCACGCATATGGTATAAAATTTTAGTTTACTAGCATAAAATATGTTTAAAAAACTGGGGGAGGGGGGGCTAATTTGCGCCTATGTTTACAAGACCCGCTGCAGTAGGTACTTATGGTTATCAGTTATCACTTATAAATGTATATAGAACATTTTATTTGAATAATTTCAAATGTAAATCACCAGATAATTACTTAACATGGTTCGCACATTAGACAACGGTTGTAGTGGAACAGAGCACACTCGTGGATTTGCAAGGAAGTCGGTTTTATGTGTATAATGAATGTGACATATTGTCTATATAATAGGTGCTTATTATGTGTACCTACCTAAAATAATGACTCAATTCGATGGGTTCTATGTGGCGTTATAAATCCTATAACATTTAGGATATGCGTAGTTATTTATCAAGAATTATATTAGACATACTTCTCGGGGAAAAAAAATTGTGAGCAGTTTTGTGTGTTGCAACTTGCAGTAACACCATTGCATGTATAAGTAGGTATTAAAACGAATAATATATTTCTTATTAAACAGACAGTCGGACTCCCAAATCGAAAAGTTGTAATTGTCATAATTAATACAGCACAATACTAAATTGGTTTTGTTAGAATTTTATATCACCAGATTTTATTGCAAAAAAGACCGCATGTAGTTTTACTCTGAATTTCGACGACGAGGCTGAACCCGTGCATCATTAAGTGTACTTATTTAAATTCGTCGAAAAAATACATCGTACCGTGACATTTGAACTGCAAATACACACGAATCAGTGCAAGCATCGGAACATTTTCTCATGGTCACCCTGAAACGTTGAACTCGGTCGTGTACGTACCCCTCGTTATATTATATTATTGATGCCAAGCGGACGACGACGGAAAATTTGGGAAAATCTCAACGCCGATGCGCGAGCGGTCACGGTGGATATACGTGTATAACACGATAAATAAACGCTGCAGTGTTTTCGATCGCCAAAATCCATGTAACCACTGTATTCATTATATACTATGTATATACACACTCGCCTATGTGCGCGTACGGTCATGGTAATTTACACGGTGAATTATTTATGGCGACTGTGCCCTACCCGATTAAGTATTTAGGACCGGTTCGTTCCTCCGCCGTGTCTATCATAATATGCTGCACGTTATAATATTATTATTATACTCCCGCCGGATAAATGAGTCATTGCCGTGGCTCCGAAGTGTTGCACGGTAGACGCGGACAGGCGATAAAATTCTGCTTCCATCGCGGCGCGACATTTTATTTACAAATGTGTAGTGTGTGTGTGTGTGTGTGTGTGTGTGTGTGTGTGTGTGTGTGTGTGTGTGTGTGTGTGTGCAGTGTGTCTTGTCTTCTGTTCGCGTCCTAATATTATTCAATTCGCCGGTTACGCGGTGCATACTAATAATATAATATTATACACGCAATTCAAGACGTCACGTACCCAGAGATTCTAAGTTGTGTGGACCTATGGGGGTGGGTGGTTAGGATAATGAAATAACTTCCAAAATAACAGATGGATTACTTGAAAAAAAAATTTGTTCTAGTGGAACATGTTGATAGTGTTTCCGTTTTCCAAGTTATAATTGCATTATAAGGTGTCAAAAAAACGCACAATAAAAACTTAATATAGAAACCTGAAGCGGTAATTACTAACTATACATAATATAGGTAGGTACCTAGTACCTACCTATATAACTGTATAAGATTAAATTTGCATATTTTTTCATACTTGAATCATAATATAGTGTTATTTATTTTATTTTATAAGAAAACCGTCCGTAGCCCAAAGAACGGAGTAAAATATGTATATTTACAAGAAAAATATGAACTTTTAATATTATTTAAATAATTTTAACAGCAAGAAAACGGTGAGTCCTCATTAGTAGTACGCATCATCCTGAATATTGGTCTAGGTATTATGCCAATAATTAGTGGTGCAAATGGGTAAGAAGAAAAGGTAAGTTGTTTGTGAACGGCAGTAGCGGATTTTCAACATTTTTCTGGGGGGGGGTCCTAAAAAATAATATGTATTATTTTTATTTTTATAAAATTAATTAATTAATTATATGTGTATATATCAGTGTCTGGGGGATACCAGACGCCTGGGCCCCTCCCAACCCCCGTAAATCCGTCACTGGTGAATAGTAGCTAGGGATTTTGAAATTAAGTTGACTTAGTAATACAAGTTATTAAAAATAAAAACCGAGGAAATACTGATTTCAAAAAAAGTATTATTTTTAATTTCTGTACCTAAATGTTTTTCACGGTGATGATTATGAAACAAAGAAATTATGACAATTGTATTTAGTTTTTAAGATATACTTATAATTTATGTAACGTCATTTGTTGAGGCACCTATTATTATATGATATTTAAAGGTCTCCCAGGTAAAAGTAAAATAAATTGTTTTGTACAATACAATTATCAACTAGTTAGTTAAATAAAAAAAGAATTAAAACTCATGCATTTGCTGGAAAATGCATTTCAAAATGTAAAAAAAATTCAAAAAACAAAAAAGATGAATAAATATATATTTATCGCCAATTGGCAAGGCTAGGCATTAACGAGTTAAAAAGTTAAAGTTAAGTTAAAATGTTTAGTTACTTTTAAATAAGCTACATAAAGTTACAAAGTTTTTTAAATGTTATGCATAAACGTATGGCTATTTCAAACGCATAATATATATTGCAAGATATTTTCATAATAAAATTTAAATGTTGGTTAAAATATGTCAACATATTTTGAAGAAAACAATTTATTGGTAAGTATTGTTCGATTAACTAAATACATACGTATAGTAAGTACGCTTTAGATCAGCTACACTGCTAAAGCAATAGGTGAATACTATACAGCTTCAGATCTATAATGAATACATTTGAGACGCAATAGGCGCATAGTTTTTTAATGCCACAATTTTTTTTTAATTTGTTAATGCATACATCGCGTCAGGCAATCATAAATCATAATATAGTCATATGTCACATTAAGCATTCTTTATTGGATATTTTAATATTTAGCTGGTATTCAATACATATTATATATCCGGGCCCCGTGGTATATTATAATAATAACATTATATTTGTATTATTTATTTGGTAAGTAGCTTTGGAGAGGGAGGAATTCCGAATTTCCCTCCTTGTCCAGTGAATACGTGAGGCACACCTTTCTTGACACACCCGGGCCATGCCAATGTCAACGGTTTGCGACAAAAGTCCCACACTCACACCAACGTGTATGGTTTGTATATTATACGGTATACTTATATGTTACATAATATATGTCTAAAATTATTACTATAGCCTATAGGTAGGTACGCACAACTCACACTGTACAGTTTAATGTTTTGGACTCAAACACTTTTCCCGAAAAATTGAGGAATAAAAAACAAATTACAATAACTAACTGTAAAATATTATTATATTATAAAGTGTCGATTTTTCGGTACAGTATTAAGACGGAGTACCTATTATTATTAAATAATATTATCATAAAGTATACGTATATAATATTATCATATCGTATAATATACGCGTCATCACACGCCCACGCACGAGTGCTTTTTTCGTTTTATTTTTTTTATCTTTTAATGCGCTGGCCGTGTACAAGCATAATGCGTATAAGGTGTATATTACAATTTGTATAATTTGATAAGAGTTTAAGTATAGGTGAAGTATTTGGGCGTTGAATATGTATGTAGGTACTATAATGTGGGGTCGGTAGTTTAAATTCGACTATACGAATCCTCGGCGGATTATGTATTATGTATCTATATAATTTCAAGTAGAAACAATTTGTGTTTTATACAGCGAGTCCACATAACAGAACTCACAGCTACATTCAGTTTGTTTACAGGGTGCATGAAGTGATTCGTATTATTTTGTTGCGTTGTATCTGAGAAAACTAAATCTGAAATGATTCTGAACCCTTATAACATTATACACAAAATACTATATTATAGGCTATAGTGTTATAAATTATAATGATATCGCTTAAACACACACCACATAACGCACGTGTGACTGCACATCATAATATTTTGTAATAACTAAATAATCTTAAAAAAAACTTAATTGATTAAAAATTAAAATACACATATTATGTGGCCTGCGTATGTAGGACCTGTGCGTTGTGGTTTATTTGTATTTCATTTATATATTTTAATATTAAAATATATAATATGCTCAACACACAAACACACATATTGTATTGGTTAACATAACGACACTCTCAACATACGGACACCACCACAACTATTATATTTGTTACAATATAAATATCTATGTGACTATGTAAAATGATTGCAGTACTTACAATGGACAAAAAAAAAAAGACAAAATCAATCGCGTAAAAACGATATTTTAACAGTCACACGATAAATAAAATATATAAATTTAAATTTATTTCCATGCTACAGTAAACATCATAATATCTGTGTAAAAACGGCCTTATGCACCTTGATTTCATATGTATAATATTGTATAGGTATGTATATTTTATACATTATTGGTACGTTATTGGTTTACAAAAAACCTTGAATACGTAGAAGATCTTCCGGGGACTGGGGAGGATACATCTAGCGTGTCTATATAATAGAACTATAATACTCCTATACCCTTGAAGTACGCAATTCACGTCTACACCGGACATATAGCGTGACCAGATAAGTACGACTACAATAATTAATACTCAACCATTCTATCATACAACTGTTAGTTGTTACTGTACCTATTATACGAAAATGAATTAATACAATCTATGCAAATTTCCATCTTGTTATGTCCCTCTGGTTTCAATAAGTATTCACATTTTACAAAAACAAAATTTCTTATTCAAACATAATTTAACAGCAAAAAGAATAAACTCTTGCATATTTGCAATTTTAAAACGCTATACGCAAGCCAAAAGTCTTACGTTTTGATTTAAAATAAAACAAGATAACTATATTTTATGTCTAAGGGTTAAACATCAAATATTGCACTCACTCAAAACTTGGTCCAAATTAAAGAACGATAATTTATATGTTCGTTCTTTAATATTAAAATATCTTACAATATAATAGAACAGTATCTTAGCTATTATCATATAATTCGCATACTTAACAATATATAAACGGCTGGTGTCAAACAAGTCAATATATTATCGATTATTGCATCCACCCAGTTATATTGTTATATAATATAATAAATAACAATATTAAGTATTTAAATATAGCAGACTTTTTAAGACTCCATTTAATGTTTAAATATATATATATATATATATATATAGATAGATAGATATAGGTACATGATGAACTAAAGGGGCGTGGAGTTACCATTGCATTGTTAGCAGAACATTTCAAAACACATCCAACAATGTTCAAAAAGACTTGTTAGACTTGTTGGATGTGTTTTGAAATTGTCTACTAACAATGTAATGCCAACTTCACGCCCCCGATGAACTGCAGTACACCTACATCGACATAGAGTTAAGAATTTCATATGATTTCGTAAAATGTTAGATGCATGATCATTATTTATATGAGCTGTGAAGGAAAACTGTACTTTGGTTTATAAGATATATCTACGCTGCCCAGTGATTAGTAACTGAGACACCCACGTATTATTTTGCAGATAATAGCCCCTGACTCCTGAGTGTAAATATTTACAATAATTTCGTTATTAATTTCGTAGGGTAATAGGTATTAAGTTTTAATTAGTTGCAACTGCACTCTTAGATGAAGTAATTATTGAGTGTCAAGTGTCAGCTGTTAAATGTTGATAATATGGCTATACCAATTCACAACTAATTAGTAAAATTAATACACATAGATATAGCCGATATAGGTATATGGTATATCATACTCGGCCACTTTTATACATAAATATTGATAAAAAATTAGTCTGACATTTTTAAAAATTACATCAATGTTAACATTTAAAACTATGATGACGTGTACAATAACAAAAAAAAAACAATTAAGCTATATCTTCTGGGTTTAAATTGAACAGTCTCTTCCTTAGTACTCAAAGGATACGAATTTCTTATTAATTAAAATCATCATTAATTCATGCATTGCGGTTCAAAAGGTTCAGCTCAAATTCCTACCATTTTTTGCATATTCTCTAACGATTCTTTATTTTTTTTATCCTCCACATAATGGCTATAAGTTATTATGACCCTATCTGTAAAGTTTTAAATTTATCCAGTTTTGCTAAACGTTGACAGAATGCGGGTATATCATATCTTACTAAACGGTTAGGTTAGTTTAGGTTAGGTTAGGTAGTTGATCGTCTTAGAATCCTTTTAAAAATACATTTTAAACTTCCACCTTGTCATACTATTACACATTTACACTCATCAATTATTTATCTCACTATTCTCATATAATTATCTATTAAACCTCCCCATTCAGTCGTGTATGTGTCTTGCTAATGAAAACCTCACCTTTAATTTTTTACAACCCTCATCGGGCATCAACTGAAACTAGAGCTCTTTAAGAACAGGTAAAGACAGCCGCCATTTTCTTTCCAATTGGAATTAATACAGAATTAATAAAAATTATATAAATATTTATCAAAACAAGTACGTCTATGAAAAATCGTTAATAATCGTTCAAATATATATTTCCCTACCTTTATTTATCAATTATCAAAATTCAATTTCACAAAACAAATTTAATAAATACATGACTAGCTATTATCATTTATCAACTATGGAAATAAAATGGCCGCTGCCTTTACCCGTGTCTATTAGAGCCTTACTGAAACTACTGAGATTCTATAGAATCGGTATACCGGGATTTGTATTATTATTTCTTCCACAGATATTATTGCAAATATAAAATTAACCAATAGGCTATGACTTTATATGTTTTGGGGTCTCGTATATTTGTTATAAAATAAAATAGAAGAACTTAAATTGTCTTATTAGGTAATATGAAATAGTGCTAGAAATAAAAATAAAAAATATTAATTTTTATGTCTTATAAATACATACTATGTTGAATACTTAAATTTGTACTGTGAATATGATAGAAAAGATCGACTTTTTTACTTTTTAATAATGAGGATGTTTAAAGGCCACTATTGAGTCTACTTGTGTTTTATTTTTACTCTTAGCATATTATATACTTATTGTGTCAACTGACACAGATTGTATATTATTACTTATTTAAAATTAAAATAATAATAATGACGGTTGCAAAATCTTTGTAACATGAGAAGTTATTTATTTTTCAGAAATATGATATTTCCAATTTTTGAATTTAGAAATCGAGCACAACATTATCTTGATTCTTGATGTAAGACAGTAATATGTGATTTAAAATAAAATAATCAGAACGTGTTTTTAAATAATAGGAAATAATTAGGGAATAATAAACTTCATATTTATAAGTAGTTATGATAATAATAATTTACTAATGAAAAAAATGTCCATGATCAATAATATCAAGAGTCAAAATGCAATATTATAATATTCTTCGTTTAATTACCATTTTTTTCTCGTATTGTACGAATGGTTTACTTTCGTTTTTTAGCATAAAAAATCTTATAGTTAAATTTATTTATTTATTTGATAAAGATTAAATATTAAATATTATATATTATATTATTTTGTATTTAATAAATTATTATTGCCAATATAATTTTGTATCAATTTTTATTGGAGCTGTACTGAAGCTTCCGTTCTTGCATGTTATCTTGACGTGTCAGATAGACGTTTAACGCTAAGATTATCTGACTGAGGAAACCTATTTTTTAAGTAATTTTCAACGATGCGTTGAAGTAGAAAATTGTATATCATTTTTGAAAGAATAAAAGTGATTTACTATATTAGGAGGTATGTGTAAACAAATTAAATTTAATCAAATTCAAATTTTTTAAAAGCCTCAAATATATAATTACTCAAAATTTTGCCTCCAAGAGCTATTTCACTGGTTAGCCCTAGGGTAAATAGCTTCTTAATAATAACGTTGTGTTATAATAGTTTATTATACCTACATTGGCTACATTAATATATAATTTTGTACGGAATTTTTTAAAGAAAGTTGTGCGTCATGTTTTACATATTATTCAAATACGTTAAATATTATTTTAGATTCTAAGCGGAGCAATGAATAAATAAAACTGATCTTATATTGAAGTTTTATTTTTTAATTTTATATTGTGTCTGTGGACAATAATATTTAGGCTTTTTTTGTAATATTTAACGAGATTTGGAATGAGAACATTTTTTTAGTATTTTTTCAATTTATGTATTATAGTTAAAATGTTGTTTTTTAGGTAATAAAAATCTTTAAAATGTAATATAATAGGCAATAGGACCCTCATAAGTTGTGCTTACAACAATTAGAAATATCAAAAATACAATATAGGTAGGTACCAACTCACAATTTAATTTTTTTTATAATCGTTTAAATTTAAATTATTGACAAAATTTGTTATAATCACGATAATGTGCAAATTATTTTGTAGTTCAAAATGTTTAAAATTTAAAATTTTAATAACTTAAGCGTGAACATTTAATGCAAGGTATCCCTCATAAGTTTAACTGCAACACGCTATAGAGAAATGACAGCAACCTAAAAATAGATAATAGATATGTATCTACAATTTTTGTTATAAATATTTGATATTGATGATGTTCAAATTTCAAAGAGATTGAATATTCAACCAAAAACAACGATTTTAGTTAATTATTTAGTTAAAAAATATTATTCGGAGAGACTTGAACATTTTCTCTATTACGTTATTATACTTATTATTAGTTATTAATATTCACTATAGACACAATACCACTTATATTATATTTAGATTAATTTATTACAGACCTATACTTTTTCCGTACTGCCCAAGACTAAAATTTAACCAAGCCCAAATAAATACAAAATGTTTTGTGGTTTTATAAAATAACAAATTATTTCCAATTTTTTTTTTTTTTCATCAAAACTTTTTCCTTGCAATCTATATTAATAAATACAATAAGTAAATTTGATAATGGAAAAAAATGACAAGAAGAACGCGATAAGCAGAAATATCCAGTGATATGTAGGTGTATATTATATATTTTTTATTTGTAATAATATTTTTATTTTTTCCCATAAATTAGGTTCGAATAATATACTTAATAGTTAGGTCCCTGGACAATTTTCTTTTTAGTCGACTAGTTGTATTGGGAAGGGCTTGGGAAGATAAATTAGATATGACTATATGAGAGGATTTGAATGGTTAAGTAGTTCGTTGTAGAATCGTTTACAGAGTTTAGGTGCTTAATCGGGGATGGTCGCCATTATGTTGAAGTCATAGCGGTGGTTAGGGTTCGGTTACTATAACATACCAAGTGGCATTGGTTAGTGTTCTGAGTGATATTGATTGGAAGAATTGAATAATTTCTATGATTGTGTTATTGTATGATCCCCGAAATTGGATTCCGTAGGAGGCTAAGGGGAGGATGATTTGTTTGTATACTAATATATTATTTAGTTCATTAATTGCGTACATTATAAAATTATATACAATCAAAAAATCACCATTTATTCTAATACAAAGACTAAACCCCAAACATTAAACACTCAACTCAAATAATGTATTAATAAATAAGCTATAACTATAGTTTGATTATATTGTGCCTAATGCCTATTGTTATTTTCAAAGAATTATTCAACACGTCATCTTTTCAAACAATATCTGGTTTTAAGGAATAAAGGAATAATATAAGATTATGGATCACAAATATCACAATACATATACAAGTCATTATATATACTATATTTTGAATTCGTTTATGCTTTATGTTTATTCTACGAGTCAGCAACGGAGCTGACTTTCTTAAATCCAAAAAGTACAATACATTATACATAACTAAAAAAATTATAATATAAGTACTTATAAGGTATATATTTTTTTATTGTAAGTGGATTGTTCACTTTGACATGCCTATTCTTATAAACTATACATATTATTGTACTTTAAATAAATGCATTTACAATAAATATACGTATTTCATCAGAGCTTTTGTATCTCACAATCAATTATTTACAGTTTAATCAATATTATTAATATCGTGCGATTAAAGTCTTAAAACTTACGGTAAAATACTCAATTATATTTTACTGAAATGTAATATTAAGTTAAAGGAACTTAATTGCCAGTATTACTTCGCTGCAGGCCCAGATTGGCCCGGCGAATTACCGAGCTGAACTCGGTGGCCGGTGGGCCTTGTAAAATTTGAACTGACTAGTAATATATGGCCGAAAATATAAAAATATTTGAATACCCCGAACTCTGAACAATGAAAATATATGAAATAAATAAATAGTAATAAATAATAAATATTAAGTCTTATTGGAAAATGGGCCCTTCACTTATTAGGGCCGTTTAAAATCCTAAAACTCGATGAACCGACACCTATAGCGGCCCATCGGGTGCGTTACGTGAGTATTATGATGTATATTACTCTATTCACTATAAGCTATTTTTAATACACACTACTACAGTAGATTTGGTAGAATTACGAAAACTTGAAGAAAGATAAATCCTTAATATTATGAGATCTCCTATATTATTTGACATATTATGCATCAACAATAACTACTGAGATCAGATCTAAAAAATAATGCAAAGTATATTATAGAGTACAGACTTAGTACTATCATCTTAATACTTTTAATTCTCAACAAATTCCAAGTTTTATATTAGTTTTTACTTTAGGTTTAGTTGCTGCTGCGTTTCGATGATGTAAACCTGCGAGTGTTTATACTTCCTATAGTTAATAAATTAATATTAGTATACACGCTGTCTGGTCGTTCCTCGGGAAACGTTTGTAGTGTATGGTGACTCAATCGTGTTAAGGAACTACTAATGGGGTCATTCGCAATACGTACACGGCGCTCGAATACGTATTATTATTACATCCCAGTACAGTTATAACCGACAACCTTGCTCAATGCCACGGGACATGAGTATTACGGTATGAATAAAAATTTATAACGTCATTATACTCGGTCTTCCCCTCAAAAAATGCAAAAATATTATTATTTATTTAATTTTTTTACGTATCACGATTATTATTATTATATTGCGATTTCTGTTATGCGAATGTGTGGAGTTATGCCTGTACCTCTGTATAACATTTGCGTGCATAAATAATATATATATATGAATGTATACTGAAATAATATAATATACACCAAGTAAGTGCTATTCGTCTCCACACACGGACGCGCACTTTCTCACGGATTTCCTTAATTTCCTTCGTGCTCCATTGTTCGTACGTCGGCGACGGTGGCGGAGACTAGGTCACACGCATTATACAAAAAAAAACCTAAGAAAAAGATCTGACGACAAACAAAAAGAATAATATAATATTATAGTATATGTGTAATGTATATAATATATTTATACGTATATGTATGGAGGAGGAAAAAATAACCACGTATTGTTTCCACGTTATTTTTTTTTCGGTTATAACTGTAATCACGAGAATCGTTATAGTTTTGTACCGCGACCTCGGTGACGCGGCTTGGCTGCGAAGGGAAAAAACGGCAACAAGTATATCAAGTAATCGGGTCAAGGGTTTGATTTTTTTGCGAAACTACAGGTCGAAGGACCTGCATAAAACGTGCATTTGAGAAAGAAACGATTTTCACGTACTCTGCGTTCGTGCATAATGACCGGTCACTATATTATACAGCACAAGTCATCTGTAGATCCTGTATAATGTTTACCACGATTACAAAATATATAATACGGACAACATAATTATTGACAAGTTAATCGTCTAAAACGATTATTATTAATATTATTATTGTTGATAATTTTGGATGGTAATAAAGAACTTCTCGACAAATTAGTTACCTACTTATTAGTTTTTGGAAATCATTGAGCACAACGATAAAGTGACGTTAGACGAATTATCTGAATGAAAAAAAAATTAAATAGATGTGATTTACGTTCAGTTTTATAAATGTGTTATAATTATAATTATTATTTTTTTTTAAATTGATCTTAAGCCCGGCGACTATGGCCTTAGCTGTATGGTTTTTATGTCGGTAGGGGGAGGAACACGTGTTCGTTGGGTTTGGCAGCATTTTTGATTGGGCACCCGTAGCCCATAGGTATCTACCATGCCCGGGTGGGGGATTACGGCACTGGTTCTTCGGTCACCATGACTTACCCGAAGAAAAATGCAGCCCATGACCGAGGACCAGCGTCGGCCACTCCGTCCCCCTATAATTATTTATATATTATATTAAGTCTGTTTAAAGGAATTTGAAGTTATTTACTTTCACTGTAATGAGTGTTCATAACGACATAGCTCAATATTGTTTAGGCGTTTAACTTTTTTAAGAGTAAAAATATATACAATTATTTTTAGTAAAAAACTTTCATTAAACTTATTTTAATTTACTTCTTGAAACGATATAATATTTATTTAGGTAATCATTGTCAATACAATATTAAAATCATTGACAAATAATTTACATTTTACACTAATCTTAGTATATTGCCTACCACACAATTTATTTAAAAACGTATTTAAATACAATTTATAAACACATTAAACAAAGAGCATAGCAGCCACACAGGCGATAAAAAATACATTTAGCACCCTTTGTTTCAATATCTAATGTTATACTACGGATTTCTAATGTGTTTGACCTCGACATGTTTTTAATTCATAAGCCTCGCCAAAAGGTTAATTTTTTAACGGATGTTTGTAATATTTTTTCCATTAACTCTGTCATCTTATGGCGATTAATATCTAGAAAACATATAACAATCAATCAAACCGACCGGTTTAAAATTGAAATACCTATAATACCTACACTGCAAAATTATTTTCTCGCATGGACCTACATACACAACACAAGCCGCTTGCGTGCATGTAAATTGCCATTCACTAACGCCGTATTATTGTTCCGTTAATGATCGCCTTAGAATACTATAATGCTGTTTTGAATCTTAGATGATAAAAAAAACTCTAGACTATGCATTTTATATAGAACGTAACTCAAATATATTCAACGTCTCAATTAAACAACCGCTGATTTTATATTTACTTGAAAAATATATACAATTTACTTTATTCAAAATATCGTCATAAAAGTTATTCAAGCGTCTTAAAATAGTATTATTAAATTGGTAAACGTCGCATATATTAAAAAATAAAATATTAATTTTCATAAAAATACGCCAATTATACTAACCTAATAGTATATTTTATTTGACAAAGTTATTTATTTTATTTTATTACTAAATTAAACGATAAAAATATTAATAAATTAACATTCCAAAATATTTGTTTCGAAAAATGACCAGTGGAGTATTTACGATTTTGGCACCCTAGGTACACACATTTTGG